>CAUYON010191043.1:0-50788 GCA_963573935.1 Arctocebus calabarensis
AGTGTTCTTGATTAAGAAGAATTATTATTTTGTATTTAGCTGGATGGAGTTAAAACACATTCTTCTTAGTAAAGTATCACAAAAATGGCAAAGCAAGTAACCAATGTATTCAATACTAATATGAAATCAATAGATGAACAACTACACAGCCACACGAGGAAAATATAATTAAAATCAAGTGGTGGGGAAGGATAGAGATGGGTGGATTGGTGTGCTCTCACCTAATGGATGCACTGTAAGTGTACATGGCACACCTGGGTGTGGGACACAACTACAACAGGGACTTTACCTAACAAATCCAAATGTTGTAACCTAATCATTTGTAACCTCATATTAATCTAAAACTTAAAGAAGGAAGAATTATTATGATAGCATTTGAAAGTATTTAGCAACTGGTTGTTGATGCTCAGTAAGTCTTTTTTTTTCAGTATAGCTTAATCGTTAAGTCTCAAGCACAAGTCAGCATGCCAGGGATAAGTGGGTGAAATTCTTCACAGATGCTTTTGAAAAATGCAGGTTCTAGGCTTGTTTCTACAGGTTATTATTATTTGGTAAATCTAAGATGAGGCCAAAAAGCTGTATTTTTTAAAAAGGTTACCAAGGTTTTCTGATATACATCCGGACTCAAGAACAAATTTCCATGACTAAGAATTTATTTCTTCATTTATAGATCTGGAGGTCAGGATATCTCATTTGAATCAAATTTGCATAAGATGCAAACTATGTACTTCCTATAACCTACATTTTATTTACTAAACAATAAAGGTAAAATATGATCAAAATTTCAAAGGGATGCAAAGGTCTTATACAGTTGGACTTGAGAGCAAAATTTTACCATTCTGAGTCCAATTTTAAATTTCAAGGAAAACCTTTCTTTTCTTTGTTATGAACTTTAAAGAAAAATAATAAAACCAGAAGAAAATTACAAAAAGGACCAAATCTTATGAGTTGCATTCTCAAAGCACTGTTTTCTTCTGCATGTGCTGACTATATTTCAAGTGAGCTAATGAAGCCTGCCATCTATTTCTTCTACTCCCCTTCTAATGAGATCATTTTTATTAATGTTGACTATCTTCTTTAGAGTCTCAGTAGTTTACAATACGCCTTTTTCTGGAAATTCCCCTTTTGCTCCATGAATCTTGCACAAATTCTTTCTAACCAAGCAATACTGAGCACAGTGGTTTCCTCACAGCCCATGGGCATCAGAAATATTTGGCATTATAGGCAGAGAAAATCATACTGACAGTGAAATTACTGAAAATGCAATTCAGTCTGATGATTATAAAACTCATCCATTTCTTGGGTACCCTGTTCTATCATCACCATCAGTTGTCACACTTAGTTTGAAAGCAGTGTAATAGTTAAGTCAAAAGAAGAAATTAGTCTCATACAATAATTCACATCTTTAAGCTACGTAGAATTTAAAAAGAGAATATTCAGCTCACTTTTCCGTTATCCTGTGTATCAGCTTTGGTGATTAGACCTGATGCATTTTAACAAAATGTGAATATCTGTTCTTTCAGCAAGACAATACCCATTTTATGCAAAAATTTGACTAGATTCTGCTTGTTAGACTCGGCAGATAAGCTAACTTTCCCCGAGTTGCCAAGGGCAACTTGATTGCACATGAAATTAGGAGCTACTCTGATAAAATAATGTCTGGACACATTTTTATATTTCATTTCAAGGAACTATTCGCCTAATATCTGTCATCTTCTGCTGTCAAAACACTACTAGATGAATACTGTCTATCCTTGAATCACATATCTGAGCACTATGAAGGAGTGAGCATTATCATAGTGATAATATTTCTGTGTAGCAGGAAACTTCATTTCACCATAAGATTGTCAAGCATCACTAATACATTTGGCTTCTTACATATATATTTTTTATGTTTGAAATTGTTGATGTATGCTCAGCTTATCCTCCACTGTCTTCATGAGAAATGCCTCACTGTTGAAGAGTCCCTTCTCTGTCTTTCTCTTCTGTTTTTGTTAGATGTTCAATTCCTCAAATTGCAGTTACAACCATTTATAATAGCTGATAATTTATGTTACAACAGTTTATGATAGCTAATAATTTATGTAACTTTTTTCTTCTTTAGACAAATAATATTGTGCTTAGAACATGAATATTGAGGTACAAAATCGTGCTTGTACCAACCACTGTGAAAGTCAAAGAGAAATAAGATGTCAGATGAGGCGAGGGGTCCAGGCAGGCTCTTTTTGTGTAATTATATCAAGGCATGTGTCACATCTCAACTTTTGACATGGGATTCTAGAGTCATGTACACTCAGAGTTAGTTAGAAATTAGCTATGATTCATTCACATCAAACTCACAAAGGACTGATGTATAAACTGTGTATTGGAGAAGTCATTAGCCGTGATGCATAGCTGACAAGTGGATCCTAATACTTATATCAGTTCCTTATAGACTTAGACTGGTGGAAAGTCTAAGAAATCAATTTATACCCTGGAAGTGGATAGGTGAGCATGAGCAGGAGCAGGAGAGGACACCAAAAGTGGACAGCACATCGGGCTCTTCCTGGGATGTTGCTGCAGACCCTATGAGCATGACCAGGAGAGCACCCTTCACCTGAGCAGAGTTGGGGCACAGTGAAAATTGTCCTTTTTGGCTTCTTTTTAAAATTTTCTTTTCACTTCAAAGAGACCACCTTTCTATTGTTTTTCTAAGATATATTAGAGTTTGAATTTATATGTCATAACTAGATGTGTATGTGTCTTGACCAGATTTGCAGATAGTTGTGTTTAGCAAGAAGGTTCTGGCAGACACTAGTTCTCATGTGATACATCCTTATCTTTTCTAGTTTAATTTTCAGAGGTTAACCTTATTGCCCAGTTCCAATGACCCTTGATAGTAACTCTCCGTGTGCCTGTTCAATCCTTTGTGACCATCACACACATAGAATTTTTCTTGTTTTCTTTTCTTTTAATTTTTTTAGAGACATAGTCTCACTCTATTGCCCTCTGTAGAGTGCTGTAGCATCATAGCTCACAACATCCTTCAAGTCCTAGGCTTAGGCAATTCTCTTGCCTCAGCCACCCAAGTAGCTGGGACTACAGACACCCACCACAATGCTTGGCTATTTTTTTGTTGCAGTTTGGTGGGGGCTGGATTTGAACTCACCACCCTTGTTATGTGGGGCTGGCACCCTACCACAGAGCCACAGGCACTGCTCCACAGCTATCTACATCTACTGTATAGGTAATGGAACTTTATAATTAATCATGGGCTAAATATTTTGAGGCCTTGCATCTCTCTGTTTATGGATAGAGTTTGTAGGCAGAATTGGAACCCAAGACCCCATTATTGGCAGGGAAAATGCCCCCAGAAAAAGGGAAAATTAAAAAGTAAACTGAGTGAATCAAAAAGGAAAGTCAGATAGTTTACCTTTAAGCCAGCCATTGGTAAATTTCTTATCTAAGCAAGTTTTCTGCTTTTTCTGGAACTCTGGCCTTTTGGGAATAGTGCTTACAAACACCCCTACTGGGTCTGTGAACACTCTGAGGAAAAAAAAAAACAAAACAATGACCATAGAAGAGGCAAGCCCTAGAAAGATACATTGAACTAGGTTGTTTCCTGCCCAGAAATCAGGCAAAGCAGGTACCTATTGTGGAGATTTGCATTTGACTGAGGCAGAAATCCAGTGAGCAGCTGGAGCCCTAACAAATAGGCAGGAGGGCTTATATCCCCTATTGCAGAGGAAGACCCTTTGTGGTGGTGATGAGAGGAAAATTCCTGTCTCTCATCATTCCTCAGAGGAGATTGATGCCAGTGGTGTTTTACTCCACAGGGAGCTAGAGGAGTTTAACACCTCCCTAGGAATCTGTGTGTGTGACTCCTGATAGGAGGCTGCCCCCACACCAGGCTCAGGTTTTGGATTTCTCAAGGCTGCTCAGACCCTTAAAGTTAATAACAGTAGAAACAATAGGAGCTCAGATGCTCACTCAGAGAAACTGCTGATGTCTTTGTTCCCTCCTTCAGCTTACCCTCTGGGCAAATAGATTTCAATAAAAGTGGAGTGGAACAGACACTATGGCCATCATGAGAACTCCACAAACGGACAATGGTCTCCTGAGTTCCCACCTTTGAAAATTCTATTTTGTGTCTCTTGTCTCTTTCTTTACCATTGTTCTAACCTTCTACAGTTGCAGCCAGTTCCACAGGTTTTAGTGGGCCCTGCCCCTGGGGTAGAATCCTGACAGTTTGTCTGAGGCAGAGTCTCACTCTGTTGCCCTGGGTAGAGTGCCTTGGCATCATAGCTCACAGAAACCTCAAATTCTTGGGCTCAAGCAATCTTTTTGGCTCAGCTTCCTGAGTAGCTGGGACTATCGGTGCCCACCATGATGCCCGACTAGTTTTTTGTTTTTTAGTGGGAGAGGGGTTTCATTTTTGCTCAGCCTGGTCTCAAACTCCTAAGTCCAGGTGATATACCAACCTCAGCCTCCCAGAGCATTAGAATTATAGCTGTGAACCACTGTGCCCAGCTAAGGCCTTGCATCTTGACCTCTCATGCTGCCCAATACCTATGCAATCAGAATGCTCATTGCAATGAAGTACAAAGTGTTCATTTTGATCCCAACCTCAGTATGACACAACTGATAAAAACCATCATGGTAGAGAGTACAGGTGGAAGAGTGGGTCTGGGATCTAGACCCTTACATCATCTGAGGAAGGAAAATGGGAAATGATATGATAACTCAGAGAAATTTTGAATTACATAGTAGAAAAAGTAATTAATAGTTACAAAATCTCTTCAGCAAAATGTTGATGCTTAGGTGAAGGATAGGGAATCTTAAGGAAAGGAGAATAACTTTGGGAAAACCGGTATAAGAAATGTAATAGGGGAGGTATAAGAACATTTCCATTTGCTTTAAATAATGATAAACGCAGAGCCTCACAGGTACCTGTTCAGAGGGACTCTTTTTGGACCAGGCAGCTGACCATGAGATAACAGCACTGTTCCTCTGTGTGTCATCTCATTTTAGAGTTTTCCAGAATTGTTCCATCTTAAATTGCATAGCCCTTTTGTTCATTCTTTTCCTCAACACTAAGAGAGGCTGGCATTGCCAATCATGTTTTTCCAATAAGAAAAAATAATCCTAAAATTTATATGGAATCACAAAAGATCCAGAATAGCCAAAGCCATCCTGAACAAAAAACAAAACAGAAGGAATCACATTGCCTGACTTTAGATTATGCTACAGAGCTGTAGTAACTGAAGGAGAACGGAATAGCCCAATGGAACAGACTAGAGAACTCAGAAATAAATCCACGCCTCTAGTGAGCTTATCTTTGACAAGCTGCCAAAAACATACACTGGGAAAAAAACAGTCTCTACAATTAGAGGTGCTGGGAAATCTTGTACTCTGTTAGGAATATAATTTAGTGCAGCCACTATAATAAATAGTATGGTGGTACATCAAAAAATAGAACTACTATAAGGCCACCAAACCCACTGCTAGGTACACATCAAAAATAAGGGAATTTAGTATATAGATATAAAAAAAAAAATCTGCCCTTCCCTGTTTATTGCAGTTCTATTCATAGTAGTCAAGATTTGAAATCAATCTAATTAGTCGTCAGTAGATGAATGGATAAAGAAACTGTGGTACATACTTTTCTTTTATGGTTGAGCCCTTTCCTGAATTTTGTTATCAGGGTGCTATTGACTTTGTAAAACATGTTAGGGAGGATGCCTTCCTTCTTAATGTTATGGAATAACTTCTGTAAGATGGGGTACCAGTTTTCTTGTAAGGCTGGAAAAATTTGGGTGTGAAACTCACTGTTCTGGGACTTTTTTGGTTAGGACATTTTTAATTGCTGCTTCAATTCTGGCAGTTGATATTGGTCTATTCAGGAATTCTATTTTGTCTTGATTGAGCCTAGTGAGGCTGTGCATTTCTAAGAATTTGTTCATTTTCTCCATGTTTTCAAGTTTCCACGTGTGGAGAGTTGTAGTATTCAGCGATGATATTTTGTATTTCTGTGCTGTTAATTATGATTTCTCCTTTCTCATTCTTGATGAACTTATTAGAGTACTTTCTCTTCTGCTACTGGTTAATCTAGTGATTGGCCTGTCAATTTTGTTTATTGATTCAAAGAACCAACATTTTGTTTCATTAATTTTCTGTATAATTCTTTTGTCCTCAATTTCATTTAGTTCTGTTCTGATCTTTGCTCTGCACTTTCTTCTGCTGGGTTTAGGATTTATTTGCTCTTTCTTTTCCTGTCCTTTGAGATGACTCGTTAGCTTGCTAATTTGTTATCTGTCTTTTGAATGAGGACATTTATGGCTATGAATTTTCCTCTTTCAACTGCTTACACTTTGTCCCACAGATTTTAGTAACTTGTGTTCCCTTTATGATTTATTTCAAAAAGTAATTTAATTTCCATCTTAATTTTGTCCTTGACCTGGCTATCATTCAGCAGTAGCTTTTTTAGTTTCTGTGACTTTGTGTAGAGATAAGTTTTTTGGTTGGAGTTGATTTCTAATTTTATTCCACTCTTGTCTGAGATGATGCATGGTGCAATTTATATTTTTTAAATGTTTTGAGTCATGTTTTGTGACCTAGGATGTGATAAATCTTAGAGAATGTTCCATGAGCTAATGAGAAGAAGACAATGCAATATTATATAGTTTCAAAAAATAATGAAATCCTGACATTTACATCATATGTATGATACTGGAGACCATTCTGTTAAGTGAAATAACTCAAGCACAGAAAGACAAATTTTGCATGGTCTCATTGATGTGGGAGGTAAATTTTTAAGGCAAGTGATCTTGCTTCTAGAGACAGAGAGTAGAATGATGGTTACCAGATTCTGGGAGTACTGGTGGTGCTAAGAAATCTCATACCCCTGGGAGTATAATTTAATGCAACCAAATTGGGTTGGGAGGAATAGAGTGGGGATGATTAATGAGTGCAAAAATATATTCACAGAGTTAGATGGAATGAAAAATATGTGATAGCACAACAAAGTGATTATGATCAACAATAATTTAGGGTATACTTTAAAATAACTTAATGAAAGAAATAGGAATTTTCCTAGCACAAAGAAATGATAAATACCTGAGGTGATAGATGTCCCAGTTACCCTTATTTGATTAATACACATTGTATGTCTGTATCAAAACATTACATCTACCTTTAAGGATACATTGTTATGTATCCATAATAATTAAAATTTTTAAGTAATATAAAAAAATCAAATAGTGAAACCATTAGAAATCTAAACAAGTGAATTTTCAAAAAAGAGGCTTACATGGTCAGATATATTGGCTCCGTCTTTTTGCACATGGAACCCCAAAGAAGATTCAAGCCAAGCTGTGAAAGACACACATTTTTGACCATTGCCATCTGTAACCTCTATTGTGTATGATCACCATGTTAGCCCCATTGGGAGAGAGTCTAACTTACCTATTGCTATTTGAAGTTTTTCCTTCCCCTTTTAATTTTCCATTATGAATAGCAACCATTTCTTAGATGACTGATAATTGACATAAACTCCCCCATTTAAAACAATCTTTACATTTATAGACACATAACTGTATAAACTATAACATATAGTCTATACAATAATTCCCTTTATTTGTATTTTTGCTTTCAATGGTTTCTGTTACCCGTGGTCCATGATAGTCCAAAAATATTAAATGGAAAATTCCAGAAATAAGCAACTCATGTATTTAAATTGCATACCTTTCTGAGTAGCAAGATGTAATCTTGTGCTGCTCACTCCATCCTACACAGGATGTGAATTATCCTTTATCTAGCACGTCCACACCATATACACTACTGGCCTGTTATGCACTTAGGAACCATCTCTTTTATCAGATTTACTGTTTTGGAGGTGAGGTGGCTTATGCCTGTCATCCCAGCACTGTAGGAGGCCTAGGCAGGCAGATTGCTTGAGCTCACGAGTTCAAGACCAGATTTACTGTTTTGGTGTGCAGTGCTGGTGTTAAAGTAACCTGTATTTTACTTCATAATGGCTCCAAAGTGCAAGAGTGGTTATACCAAAGGGGGTTCACAAAGTGTTTCCTTTAAGTATAAAGGTGAACATTCTAGAAGTAATAAGAAAAGGGAAAAAGAATTATATACTAAATTTCCTAAAATCTAAAATAAGAACAAGTCTTCTTTCCATGAAATTATGAACAGTATGCTGTCATAATTGTCCTATTTTATTATTAGCTATCAATAATCTCTTACTGTGCCTAATTTGTAAATTAAAATTTACTATAGGGTAAATGGGGAACCACTGGGGATCTAGGAACATATTCTTCATGGATTAGGGATGACCTCTGTAGATGTGTAGTCCATAGATTAATTAAGTAGTTTTGAAATTATGTGGGAAGGATTATACTTAGACTTTTCTTTATAGGGTATCATTAAGGAGATTAAAGCAAAACAAACAGTTCTGGTTTATGTAGCCAGAAATACTTCAAGATACAAAACAACATATTGTGTATGATATGACAATCATGAAAGGCTGATTAACATGTAAAAAAATCATAACCAAGTTATTAAAAAATAAGCAAAATACAAATATGGGGAAAATGAGGAGAAAAACTCAAAATCAGAAAAAGAGGCATGAACTGAAAGTCGGGCTGCCTCTGTTTTCCAGCTCTGTTTATTTCTGTAAAATATTATTTCAATACAATTAAAATAAGTGTTGAGTAAGAAAAGTATTTGATAGAAGGAAAGGAAAAAAAGGAGGAGTGTATACCTATGAGAAAAACCTAGCATTTAAAGTACTTTTTGAGTGCTTACTATTAGTATAACTCTTCTTTTTTAGCTGAGAACTCAATCCTAGTTTTCATTTAATGAGATCCTTATCTATCATTCCGTTTTTCCAATCTGAAAAATGACATTTGCAGACCACGTTTTATAACTTATTCAATTAATATATACTTAGTTGCTTCAGGCTCTTCAAAATGTGAAGCACTCAAGACTTTGTAAGAAATCACTTAGGGCTCAAATTCTAGCCTAGAAAATATTTTCAAAGCAAGTGATAGAAATAATGACTCACTTTTGGCCATTCTAGTGAAAAATTCAGAGTTAGAAACAAGGCGTAGAAAGACTGAAACTCTGAATATTACTGGCACAGCTCTGATTTCATTTCTAACCTTGTGCAAGTTCCATCTTTCAGCTTTTTGTTCTTCAAAATGAAACCAATTTTTTTCCCTCAGGATTGTTTCAAAGAGGATCTATCTAATGTACTGCCCCCAATGGTTTTTAGAATGAAGCAGCATATGAATTATTAAATAAATAACATCTAGTGTTTATAGTCTAGAATAGAAAAGTATTATAGGTCTAGGAAAAAAATGTCTTTCTGTTCTATTTCTAATCCATGAGATGAAATTTTCTCTTCTGTGATTCTGCGCTCCTCCTGACCCTAGGAATTCCAAGGAGATTACACCAGGAGGAAAACTTTATGATTGTCTGCTTAGAATAAGACTGGATCAGGGTAAGTGTGAGAAACACAATGGAAACATATTAATAAATCTTTTGTGTTCTTTCTTTTTGCCTCTCCTTTATGGACCCAATTAAAATGTTATTTAAATTGTATTGGAACAGTTGTTTCTGCTTTTGCTGACAGGGCATTTTAAGCTATATAAGTAGTCACTGAGAAAAATTGATTATTCTTCCACTCTTGAAACTATAAATATGCTGAGATTTCACAAGGTTAAAGAATATAAAAGGAATATCTGTATTGGGCACAGTTTTTTTTTTTTAATTGTTGAGGATTCACCGTTTTATCTAATAGTTAACGCCATAGGAACAAGCAGAATAAAACACTATATTATACAGTAATTATGATATTTATTTTAGAAAGCCAGCTATTAAGATGTATATGTCCGCATATACATCTCTACCCTTTATAATCTTAGGTCTGTTTACTATTTATATTAGTGTCTCTGACATTCTCACTATAAATCAGAAAACATATAAAAGGGCAATTTGTCCATTTGAACCTGGCCTTGCACAATATAGACTTCTAGGGTGTTTGTTAGATGAGTTAGTTTATAGCTTTCCTTAATTCTCTTTCCTCTGCTTAAACCCATTGTAGGAATTTCCAGCTTTATTCCTTGAGCACTTAGGATGGTCAGTAATCTCAGTAACTGTGTCTGTCCTGGAGCCTTTATCCTCTTGACAGGGATGCTCATAGTTGTGTTTGGAAGTTTTTTTTTTCTTTTTTTACTCTGACTTATTAAAATATGTTTTGCCTGATAAATGTGGTGGAAAGTAGTATTTGGTTTGAAAAATGAAATTTTAACCTGGAATATTTTTCTTTTACAGTTTATAATTACAGTTATCACTTTGAATCCATTGCTAGGTAACTTCTCATGACTTTCTGAGTATCTGTCTTAAGGGCTCCCATAACATTTTTTGCTGGTATATTTTGGATGGTTCTTAGCACTTTAAGTAAAGCTCAAAAAAAAAATCAAATTCTTTAATTAATGACCTTTTATTAAGCTAGTTATTTTTTTTTTCAAGCAGAGCACTAATTCAAGAAAGGCGTAAACTATTTTCTATTGGTAAGTTTCACATATAATTTTCAGCAAAATTATATTTGTGGGTAAGAGGGTATGACTATTTAGACCCCTCAATTTTTATGAATATGTTTTACTCCATTAAAATTAAATTTCTTTCACTTGTCTTGTCTTGCAAAAATATAGTCTATTCACTTCTTTTCCAGGCATCTTGGTGCTATAAGGCAGCCTTTTGCCTATGCATATGACTTGTATATTGACCCTTAAATTTTTACTAAAATAATAATGACCTTAAGTTTCTTTTTCTACAATCATTTTAAAAAGGTTTTTAAATTTTTTTTATTAAATTATAACAATGTACATTAATGCATTTATGGGGTACAATGTGCTGATTTGACGTACAATGTGGAAAGCTTACATAAACTGGTTAACATAACCATCACCTAACTGACCTATTTGTTGTGGTAAGACGTTTATACTCTACTCTTAAGAGTTTTGAATGAAAAAAAAAAGAGTTTTGAAAGGTCCCAGCAGATACCATTACATAAGGTCCATTACGTAAGGTCCCAGCAGGTACCCTCCCTCTTCCCGGCCTCCCCCCTCCCCGTCCCTCTGCCTTCTCTTCCCTCCTTTCTGGACTATAGTTGTGTTTAATCATTTGTATGAAGGTAGAAGTGATTATATATTGGTTTCATAATAGTATTGAGTACATTGGATTCTTTTTCTTCTAATCTTGAAATACTTTACTGCGAAGAATATGTTCCAGCTCCATCCTGGCAAATATAAAAGATGTAAAGTCTCCATCTTTTTATGGCTGCACAGTATTCTATGGTATACTATCTTTCAACATACCAAAAAATAAAATAATGAAGTGAATCTCCATAGTTATTCATCATACAGCTACAATGATTATCAACATCTTCACACTTTTTTGTCCATGATCACTTCTTCCTCACTTTTTTTTCTTAAGGAAATCCTAAGTATTATGTCATTCTCCCTTAAATCTTCAGAATACATCTAATTAGTAAGAGCTTTCTTTTCTTTCATTTTCTTTTCTTTTTTTTTTTTTTTTAAGATAGTGTCTCACTCTCTTGCCCTGGTTGACTGCCATGACGTCACAGCTCATAGCAACATGAAACTCTTGGCCTCAAGCAATCCTCTTGCTTTAGTCTACCAAGTAGCTAGATTTAAAGGCACCGGCCACAATGTCCTGGGTAGCTTTTCTGTTTTTGGTAGAGATAGGGTCTCACTTTTGCTGCACCCACCTCTGCCTCCCTGAATGCAAGCATTATAGGTATGAGCCACCACATTGAACCTGATGAGGCTGATTATAAAGAATGCCAATAATGCATGCTGGTATTCCTAGCACTCTGGGAGACGTACACCAGAAGCTTGCTTGAGAATAGCCTGATCAAGAGGTAGGCCCTGTCTCTCTTAAAAGAAAAGAAAGGAAAAGAAAAATTATGCCTGGCCATTATGGATGGCACCTGTAGTCCCAGCTACTTGAGAAGTTGAGGCTGGAAGATTATTTGAATCTATGACTTTGGGGTTGCTGAGAGCTAGAATGATGCAACAGCATTTTAGCCTGGACAACGGAATGCAAAAAGAAAATATATATATATATATATATATTGCATTATTGCATAAAGTTCAAATTAAATCTTTAATTTTATTAATAATCATCCACATTTACATTGACCTAATTGTTTTAAAGTTGTTGTTCTAATTTGCTAAAAATCAGAATGCAAATAGAGTCCAAACTTTCCTTTTCTTGTTTTTCCTTTTTAATGTCATTGATTTGTTGAAGACATCAGGTCATTTGTCTTTGTAGCATATCTTAAATTTAGCTTATTGCTTCCAGTGATGTCATTTATCTTGTCTTGCTATCACCCATATTGCCAGAATACTGGTAATTAGAAGATTCTAGAGGCTTAGTTAGATTTAGATTTAATTTCTGGAGGGTGCAAAATTTTTTCATATAACATTGTACCAGGATTCATAATATATAATGTCTCAATTTTAGTGATGCCTGATCTGATTATTGGATTCTGACAATGCCAGGTGATCCCTCTCTCATAAAATTCCTTGTCAAATGTTTTCCATTGGTTTTACTGGATCATTTTTGTCAAGCTCCATTATTTCATTAGATGATACGTGATGATAACTGTATGATTCTAGCAGGTGTTTTGCATTTATTAACTGAAAAGCTTCTTCAGAGAAGAATTTTTACACGTCATCTGTTTTCTTATCTAGAGATAGAGTTTGTTCAGATTAGGCATTGTAAATGATTGATATTTTCACATAATTATTAATTTTTCAAAATAAAGAGTTCTTTCCTTGGAAACTTTCAGTGGGTTGTTTTAGAATAAATTATTTAGGAGCTTTATTACCAGGTGCTTGCTGTTTGTTGATTTTTTTTTTTAAATCATGCTATGAACTTTTATTACAAATTAAACATGAAGGTCCCCAAAATCTCAGCTTGACTAGATATGAAAAAATTAAAAAAGCCTTTAAAGGCATATTGAAACAAAAGATACTTTAAAAAAAAAATCTTTGTTATTACCAAAATAGATCTCTTTAGGTAAAAAAAATACTGAAAGCGTCATGGTGCAGACCTGTGTGTTCTTGTATGTTGCAGGGAATTAGCACTTTGAATTCATACATTTCATGTGTTGGCTGTGATTTAATTTTTTTGAGTTGAGTATTATTTTAACATTTCTTGCAAGGCAGATCTGCTGGTCATAAATTCACTCAATTTTTACCTGCAAAAGTCTTTATTTTTTCCTTCACTTCGAGGGTAATTTTTCTAGACATCAAATTCTAGAATACAGGGTATGTGTTGAGGGGTGTGTATATTCCTTTAATAACTTAAACGTCACTTTACCAGCCTTTTGTTTGCATCACTCTTCTATGAAGATCTTGTTCATTTCATTTCGTCCCTCACCACCACCGCCCCCCCCTCCCCCCCCGGGGACTTTTCTCGGTCTTTGTCTGCAGATGGAATACAGTATGCCTAACTGCAATTTTGTTGCTATTTTCCCGCTTGTTCTCTGAGTTTCTTGGTCCTGTGATTTGGTGCCATTATTTTTGTAGAGTCCTTGATCATTATTACTTCAAATATGCCTTCTATTCTCTTCCTTAATTCTCCTCTAATGTTCCAGTTAAAAGTATGTCACAGTTTATGAAACTGTGCTGTGATTCTTAGGTGCTCTGTTCTGTTTCCCTTTCATTCCTTTTTCTTCTTGCATTTCAGTTTGGAACTTCCTGTTGACACAGTCTCAAACTCCCGGGTCCTCCTTCGTCATGTCCAGCCTACTGATGCCTGTCTAAAGCACTCTTCATCTCCATTGTGATGATTTTAAATTCTAGCATTTCCTTTAATTATTTCTTATATTTGTTATCTTTGTGCTTATGACACTCCCCTGTTCTTATGCGTTTTCTGCTTTTTCCATTAGAACCCTTAGCATATGAATTATAGCTGTTTTAAATGCTGTATCTGATACTTCCAAAATCTATGTCATATCTGTGTATGTTCTCATGTTTTCTTTGTCTCTTTATATTATATTTTTACTTGCTTTATATTGTGCCTTATAATTTTGTTGTTGTTGTTTAAAGCTGTACGTGTACTGGGTAAAAGAAATGAACTAACTAAGTGTTTAGTGTTAGGATTTTTGTGAGCCTTGCTAGGGATTGTCAATGCTTAATATGTACTGGGGCTACAGGTACCAGAAGTTTCAAATTCCCTTGCATGCTAGCGTATACCTCTCCTGTGAAATTTGGGTTCCCCTACATAAGCTTTCTGAGAAGTAAACTGTGTCCTGCAGCTCTTCCAACTGTAGCCCACTGTCACTTAACCTGGTGCCCCACTGGTGTGGTGGCAACACTATAGGAAAAGTAAGATTTCTATAATCTAGTGGTGAAATCTCTGTCTAGTCATAGATGTGTGTCTCTGGGCTGTCACCGTCCTGTTTCTCCAGGAAAACATTGTTTTTCATTCAGTTTTTTACTCTTTTCCCTGACTACAGTGACCTTAGTGAATTTTTCTTGAAATCTGACCCCTGTTAATTATTTTTCCCTGTTATATGAAACAGGAAGGCTAGAATGGATTAAGTGGGAAGAATAAATTTCTGTTGGCTGTGATGAAGCTCTGGTAGTTTTTTCCTCTCTAAAGTAGGACTTTGTTATGGAGAATGCTTTGAAAATATTTCATAATGATTTATTTCTCCCCTACACCAGAACCATGAAGGAAATTTACTTATGTCTTTACCCTCAAATCCTGGTACAGTTACTGATGGCAATGTCCATGAAAATGTGGGGGCCTTCCTAGGACTGTGCCCTTGAAAATGTATTATTCTCATGCTAGTCCATGCTCAGCTTTCAGCAATTTCTTTAAAATTACTATTTAAGTCTTCTTACCAGTTCATAGCTCCAACGTCTTTAATATAGATAAGTTCTTATCTGTGACTCACTGGATTCCCCTGTCTCCATAGTTTCAAAAAATGATAGTTTGCTCTTCAACCTCAGTTTTCTGATAGGTTCAGTAAAGGTCATTAGTTTTCACTCTGCCTAAATTTTTGTTGTTGTTATTGTGAGAATGGGAGCAGTGACTTCCAAGTTCTTTGGATATTAGAGCCGAAACCAGAAGTCAAATTAAGTATTCTTGTTGAATCTTTTAATTAATACATCCTAGACTGATAGAAATTATAACAATTTGGGTTGTGTATTATTTGGCTATGACCTCATATGTATTTCATTATTCCTTTCTCTCTGGCTTATTTTTCCATAGTCTATGCCAAATCTGGTAATTTGAGTAATTTGTTCAAGAAGCGTTGACATAAACATCAGAAAACATACACACACACAGATTTTCACATTTATTTGAAGGTGTAAATTTATAAAGCATAATGTACTGTTAGCACCTACTCCTGGCCATGCACTGATCTAGGTGCCTAGAGGTATATCTGTTATCAAAATAGGGCCTTTGCATTCATGGCATGTCATTATATGTATAAAAAACTGAAAAAAACACAATAAATATTAATAAATAAATGAATTTTACAGAATGTTATAAGTTTTTTTTTATTATTAAATCATAGCTGTGTATATTAATTCAATCATGGAGTACAGTGTGCGGGCTTCACATACAATCTGAGATATTTTTATCAACCTGATTGAAATAACATTCATGAGATTTTCTCATTTACTATATGAAAACATCTTTGATCCATATTTAGAAGTTTTCTCCTGATCCTTCAAATATGCACCACAAGTGTGATCTCTCCCTTTATCATCTCTCCCCCCTCCCTCTTCCTTCCTTTCCCTTACTCTCCCCTTTCCCGATCTTCTTGTGCAATAATTGGGTTGTAGCCTTCACTTGAAAGATATAAATTTGCTTCATATTAGGGGTGTATACATTGGATACATTTTCTTCCATTCTAGAGATACTTTGCTAAGGAGAACATGTTCCAGCTCCATCTATGTAAATATGGAAGAGGAAAAGTCACCATCTTTCTTTAAGGCTGCATAATATTCCATGGTATATATGTACCACAGTTTATTAATCCATTCATGGATTGATGGGCTCTTGGGCCTCTTCCATGACTTAGCAATTATGAATTGGGCTACAATAAACAATCTGGTACAGGTATCTTTGTTGTAATGTGATTTTTGATCATCTGGGTATATACCAAGTAAAGGAATTATAGGGTCAAATGGCAAGTCTATTTTTAGATCTCTGAGTATTCTCCAAACATCTATCCAAAATGGATGTATTAGTTTGCATTCCCACCAGCAATGTAGAAGTGTTCCCTTTTCTCCACATCCACGCCACCATCTCTGGTTTTGGGATTTCATCAATTGTAACACTTTTTAAAAGAATTCTTGAGACATTCTTTTTGTGGCCTTTACAGCTCGTTATACTAGAAAAAAACTTACCAGAAGATCACTTTTCCTCAGCATTAAGAATTTGGTGCTTCTTATGCTTTGTTAGAAAGACTTTTGGCTCCTGTTGATATATATATTTGGGGGGAAGTATATTTGTTATTTTTATATTTATATGAATAAATATAAATGAAAATAATCCTTGAAATTTCTATTTTCTTCATTACTACATCACAACTGAAAATCTTCTACCCACATTAAAAAATTATGTATTTACATTTCACATGTATTTAATAAGCTTTTAAGTGTGACTTTTTGTACAGAAAAAAAACCCATATATATATATATATGTATATATACACACACACTTTCTCTCCCAGACATACACACATACATGTATATGCCTCCTTTATTGATTTAAAATAGATTTATTTAAAATCTAGGCATTGAAAAGGACCCTGGGAAAAATTCAAATATATTTATGTGTCATTCATGAATTTATCTAGCACTAGCATATACAATGGGCTAAATCTCTGAAATAGGAATTAGTACAGATGGCCAATTATAATAAGGCATAGCTAGCTGTGGCTTGTAAGAAGTTTAAGATGAGAATGTGTGTGAGTGAAAATGTGGGCTGTGGAGGGAGAGTGTGATAAAGATGGCTGCAAATGCAAATTCTTTTTCACTCTTTCCTGTTAGAAGTGAATCTGGACTGTCTGCATTGATTTATTGGAAAAACAGAATGCATTATAAGCAATAGTATGAGACTTCTAAGTCTGGGCTATAAAATAACTTCCAGCTTTATAGTTGACTCTCTTGAAATGCTCACTCTTGGGAGTTTATTTGCTAAGCTCCTACCTGACATGTAATGAGAGACTGAAGTCAAATGGAGGGGCCATGCACTTGTTCCTTGGTCAAAACCCTCACCTGAGGGTGGCACCTGTGACTCAGCGAGTAGGGCACCGGCCCCATACACCGAAGGTGGTGGGTTCAAACCCAGCCTCAGCCAAACTGCAAAACAGAAAAATAGCCAGGCGTTGTGGCGGGCGCCTGTAGTCCGCTCTCCTCGGAAGGCCGGAAGGCTGAGGCAAGAGAATCGCCTAAGCCCAGGAGTTGGAGGTTGCTGTAAGCTGTGTGACACCACGGCACTCTACCGAGGGCAATAAAGTTAGACTCTGTCTCTACCAAAAAAAAAAAAAAAAACCCTCACCTGAGTTCCCACTTATAAGCCAGCATCAACCTCCAGCCATCTTGGATATCCAGTTCAGTAGAACTTGAAGGTGTTATACTTAAGTTTTTTAAGCAAGTATTTATAAATATAATTTTATTCCTTCAAACATTAACTGACCATCAAGAGGTGGCTTATACTCACTGTTAGTATCTGGTGTGGTAACAGATAATCCAGGGACTCTCCATGGCCTAACACAGCCAGCGTTATTTCTTGACATCAACATAAGTTGGCAGGCAGGTAGCTCTGCTACATCAGGTTACAAAGGGATTCAGGTTAACACATGGACCGTTCCCGCAAAGCTACACTTTATGGAACACAAGTTCTCTTTCTTTGCTGAGAAAAGGAGGAAGAGAAGACTGGAAAATCACATATGAGCTTTTCATAGCATCACACTTTCACGTGCAACACAATAATTGGCCAGAACTAGTCATATTTCTCTCCCCATCTGCAGAGAACCAGGCAGATACAGATGAGCCAGTGGAGTCTTTGATATGACTGACAATTCCACACTCAAACTTGAACTGCAGGCAGGGATCTTGTGAAACATCCAACTTATACTTTTATGTTAAATGTGGACATACATGCATTTACTGAAAATGTAGTAGCTTAAAAAGTAAAAGAAATAAGGCAAATATAACCAACAAAAAGATCATATCAAGAAGGAGAAAAATGAAAAGAAGAACATTTATTTAGGGATGTGCTAGACATGTTTTAAGAACATAAAATGCATTATTTCATTTACTCCTCACAACTACCTCTAAAGCAATTATTTTTATTATCACCACTTTATAGATGAGAAAACTTGAGTACAGAGAGGTTGAGCAATTGGCTCAAGGTCATGCTAGTACATGATGGGGGAACTAGCATTTGAACCTAGCCAGTCTCTCTGCTTCAGATTTTACTAAGATGATGCAGGTTGCAGAGGGCAGGAGATAGCAGCTGGATCAGGTCAGCTTGTTTTACAAAATAGCATCATTATCACATTAAAATGTTATGGACTAGAATATGATGCTCAGTCTTCTAAGCTCAGAAATATCTATCATCCCACCAGCCATGGACCTCAGGAGTGACCCGAGATTGATGTACACCTGTTTAATACAGAGGCCACTGTATTAATTTATAATGAGGATTTATTGTGAGAGGGAGCCAGACAAGGTGTGGAAAGGCCACAGTCAACATTTGTTTCTGAGAACTTACCTATATTGAATGGCACATCTTCCATTAACATGACCCATCCTTTCTTTAGTTATGTTAATATAGTGTATGTAGTACTTAAAGTCCTTTAGACTCTACTGTTGACTGCATGTCTTCTGAGATTTTCTTTACTTTTTAACTCTCGGAGGGCAACTTCATTTATCTTATTTCCAAATTGATAGGGAGAACTTCAATACTGTTCCCTAGGACAATAACAGAAATGACTCAAAAGTATTCAAGGTGTTGGTCTGATATCTACACCTATCAAATTGGGCAGGTCATTGGCCTAAAACACTTCGCGCTTGTCACTGTATTATTCTTTTTTTATTTTTATTTATTTACTTATTTATTTATTTATTTATTTTGCAGTTTTTGGCCAGGGCTGGGTTTGAACCCGCCACCTCCAGCATATGGGGCTGGCGCCCTACTCCTTTGAGCCACAGGCACTGCCCTCACTGTGTTATTTTTAATATGAGTACAGGACCAAATGAAATTTGTATGCCAGGCTCTGCAACATCCCAGTTCCTCATTTCCTCCACTGAGTTTGTTTCATACAATAAGCAACCTCCTTGAATAATCTCTCAGACCAAGGTTGAGGATCCCAGGGGTGTGAAAGCATCCTTCACGCCCAACAGTTACTTTCCTTCATCAATTTAACAAAAGGTGTTTCATTGTTTCTATCTCAAAGGAAAAAATGTCACACTTAGTAGTTAAATAATGTATTTTGAGATCCTGTGAACCCATTCATCACCTGCCCTGTCATCGCTGCCTCAGAGAACCCAGCATAGACCAGAGACTGTTAGAACACCGAGGAAGCATAATTGTTAACAGGAAACTATAAGATTGTTTCTAATCAACTTATAGTGTATAGATTTCAGAAATGGTCAAAGAAAAGTGGAAATTTTGCTTTTTTTATTTTTTTGTTCTTTTCAGTGTGTATATCATCATCACTCAGAAATAAAAGGCAGGCACATAAAATCAGAGAAAATGCAAGTTCATTTCCTTTCTTCCATAAAAATGATTCCGCTGATCATAAAAATCCTTCTTTCTGAAAGATGAAAGCTTATTATCGTTATCAAACACCTCCTTTTTTGCAGTAGTTTTACCCTTAGCCAATCACTGGAGGAGAGAACAAAGATTTCTTGGCAATAACACAATCTGCCTTTCAGTAGCTGTAAAGAAAAGCTAGAAAACATTTATTTGTTAAGATTTTCTCCATTATTTATTAAGATTTTCTCACATTTAGCTGATAGGTTCTAATACTTTGCTTTGAAAATGTAAAAGGACTAGGGCACCAGCCCCATATGCCGGAGATGGCGGGTTGGAACCCAGCTCTGGCCAAAACAAACAAACAAAAAGAAAAAGTATCTTATTTATTTTTTAAGACTATTAAACATGATTTTTGCCTAAAGTCTCACCAGCACGTTAGACCATCAGGTTCTGTTGTGCCTCTGTCTGTAGAAAACTATGATCTTGAAAATTACTATATTAGTCAGATTTCACTAGGGTTACCTGAGTAATGACCATCCTCAATATTCCACATATTTAGTTTTGTCTCCCATTGTGTGATGGGTGGATCTGCTCTTAGACTGGATCATGTTCAGGCATGCTCCTCACATCTCTTGCCTCCCAGAGACCAAGTGTGGGGTATCCCTATCTGGAATGTGATGTTTATATGACGGGTGCAAGAGTCCAGGAGAGCTGAAAGGAATTCAGTCTCCTTAGAACCTTCTCTCAGACCTGTTTTAATTTCACTTCTTTTCTACTCTACTGTCAAGAGGAAATTGTGCCCAACATCAATGAGATGGGGAAACATACTTTTCTCAAGCAGGAGAGAAGGAAGAGGAGAATGAATACGTGTTGAACAATAATGCACTCAACTCCATTCTACCATCTTGGTCATTCCTCTTGTTCCTTTCACATACATAAGTTATTCACCCCTTCTGAAACAAAGGAAATCACTGAAAAGTCTCATCTAATCATGGCACCACAATGTAGGTAACAAGATCTCGTGACAGTCTCTATGTGTTATTAAATATGGCTCTATTTGATATTTTGACCCATGAAATACAAAGACAAGTTATCTACCCTCTCCGTTCCCCTAAATATAATTATGGGACAAAGCAGGTTAAGCACAGTAAACACTCCCATTGGAGAGACACAAAGTAGTCACTGGTCCGTAGCAATTCTGAAACCCTTGTGGACAAATGTAGCAGAGATCCTCTATCCTGGGGGCAAAAGAACTTTGTTTTCTTTTAATTAGGCCCCACTTTGGCTCCCAAGGAATAGCTTCCCAGTCTATGTTCTCCATGGATCTTGAAACACATCTGAGAAACCTTTTATCCTCTTTAATTATTTTGTCTTTTTTTTTTTTTTAAGAGACAGTCACATTTTATCACCTTCGGTACAGTGCCATGGTGTCACACAGCTCACAGCAACCTCCAACTCCTGGGCTTAGGCGATTCTCTTGCCTCAGCCTCCTGAGTAGCTGGGGCTACAGGAGTCCGCCACAATGCCCGGCTATTTTTTGTTGATGTTGTTGCAGTTTGGCTGGAGCTGGGTTTAAACCTGCCCCCCTCGGTGTATGGGGCTGGTGCCTTACTCACTGAGCCACAGGTGTCGCCCCTATTTGGTCATATCTTAAGAGGCTGTTGGTGTTAAGACCTTTGGAGTGAGGAAGCTGCTTTCTCAGCCTGCTTCCTGCCCATGGAATTGACGACATAGGTGTTGATTTATGTTTTGTGTACCCATATTGTTTTCTTAATTCAGACTGGCAATAGGATAAGTAATACAATCTTTTCAGAACTTTACTGCCTTATGTTGTTTGTTCTAAGGCTATAGTCCTACCAGAACACTTTTTGAGCCCTGTCTCTCTCACTAGACTTAATCATTTGTGTCCTGTGCTCATCAGCCCTACTAAGGACCAAGCCCTTTGCCACTTTTTCTCAGCCAATTTATCCAAATAAGAGAAATTACTGAAGGCCACTATCAGAAGTCTAAAAACAATGTATGATTGTCATGCCTTGATTTCTTGATGCTCAGTAGTTTTGGCTTAACTCTTAATCACTATCTA
The DNA here is from genome assembly GCA_963573935.1 of Arctocebus calabarensis. Taxonomy (NCBI): domain Eukaryota; kingdom Metazoa; phylum Chordata; class Mammalia; order Primates; family Lorisidae; genus Arctocebus; species Arctocebus calabarensis. The sequence goes on from CAUYON010191043.1 coordinate 21,896, forward strand.
TGGCTCAGGAGATTTTTCAGTTTATCTTTGACTAAGTAGAAATGAGAATCTGCTTCATTTTCCAGTCCTCCAAGTTTCTTCTTGTTCTTAATATTTTCTCCTATTCTCCTTCCTGAGAGAATAACTCGTATCTGAGCTTGTTCTTTTGTAAGTTAGCTTCAAAAACAGAAATGACAACAAACATTAAATACCAAATAAATTACACACATCCTTAGCCTCTGGAGTATTTAAAAGTATTTAAAGGCATTTAAAATTTTAGCCTTGCTTGAGCTCAGCAGTTCAAGATCAACCTGAACAAGAGCTGGGCCCTCTCTCTACTAAAAATAGAAAAAGTAGCCAGGCATCAGGGTGGGCATCTGTAGTCCCAGCTGTTGGGGAGGCTGAGGCAAGATGATTGCTCAAGCTCAAGAGTTTGAAGTGGCTGTGAGCTATGATGCCATAGCACTCTACCCAGGGCAGCAGAGTGAAACTGTCTCAATCAATCAATCAATCAATTTATTTTTAGCCAAATATTTTCTTTTTAATAACATAGGTTGTCATCGTTCCGGAGTCCTATACATTTTCTTACCTTACATTAACCAGCTGCAAGCTAGTATTAGAACATCCCATTTCTTTGTTGTTGTTATTTTGTTTTGTTTTTGAGTCAGAGCCTCAAGCTCTCGCCCTGGATAGAGTGCTGTGGCATCATAGCTCACTGCAACCTCTAATTCCTGGACTCAAGCGAGTCTCTTGCCTCCACCTCCCAAGTAGCTGGGACTACAGGTGGCCACCACAACGCCCGGCCATTTTTTTTTTTTTTTTTGGTTGCAGCTGTCATTGTTGGTTGACGGGCCCAGGCTGGATTCGAACTGCCAGCTCAGGTGTACGTGGCTGGCGCCTTAGCCTGTTGAGCCATAGGCGCCAAGCCAGTTGTTGTTATTTTGAAAAGTACTTTACTTCTAGGTACCAATATCTCAATTTGGCAGCTTTAGGTAAATTATTCTACACAAACAAACAAACAACCCCCTCAAAATCTCAGTGGCTTACATTACAAATACTTACATCTTCCAACTGATGCTTACTGTCCATAGATGTTTGCTCAGGATGAGATCTGGATTCAGGTGTCCTCCCCAAGTTGCTGGGAATTGGTAATGTTTTTTGACTTTTAGTGTCCAGAACTGTCAAAGTGCCACTTCTACTTGACATTCCATTGTCTAAAACAAGTCATACGGAAAAGCCCAATATTAAGGGGCTAGGATGTACCTTTATCTCAGTAACAGGAGAAGATTGAATTCTCGTTAAAGGAAGGATACTACAATTCACCCCAGTTGCTCAGCCTTTATTGATCTTACTATGATGTGAATCAGTGAGGGGAAATGATGACAGATGAGTATCCACATTATGTCACTAATGATTACATGCTAATAAATCTAAGTTTCGGGTGTCTACAAAATAGTTTAGGTAACAGTTTCATCAACTATTATTTAATAAAAATAGTTTTAATAATAAAATAGTTTTATTATTTTGATATAAGAGAAGAAACCTACCTACTCCTTGCTCTGTACAAATGCATTTATTAAAATATTGTGCTGACTTTCCTACTGTTAGCACATAAAGTTAATAAGCAGGCAGTTAGGTTGGAGCTACACAAGTTACATGTAACTTAAGATTAGAATAGCAGTGAGAGGCTCAGCACCTGTGACTCAATGGGCTAAGGCACCAGCCATGTACCCCTGAGCTGGTGGGTTCGAATGCAGCCCAGGACCAACAAACAACAATGACGGCTGCAACCAAAAAATGGCCGGGTGTTGTGGCGGGCACCTGCAGTCCCAGCTATTTGGGAGGCAGAGGCAGGAGACTCACTCCAGCCCAGGAATTGGAGGTTGCTGTGAGCTGTGATGCCACAGCACTCTACCCAGGGTGACAGCTTGAGGCTCTGTCTCAAAAAAAAAAAAAAAAAGAATAGCAGTGAGAAAAGACAATAATTTCTTTATCTGTAATATCAAAACATATTAAAGCAAATTTATTACCCCCTTAGATAAATTTCAAACTTATTCAATTGCCATGATGCTACACCGTTGTATATTGAGCAAATAAATTGCCCTTTAGTATGACCATAATATTGTCAGTCTGACTGTCAGCCAGGATTTCCTTGGCTTCACATCTGAAAAATAAGCTTTTCTACAGCATGAACCAGGTATAGTGTAAAACTTCTTCTGCTACCAACCCTCCCTACCTGCCTCCCAGCATCCTTGATGGGGAGTTTGGAGTTCTTTTAAATTATATGTATTTTTTGGCTTTTATCCTTTAGATAATGTTTACATACAACAGTCCAAATGGAAGTGGTCATCCTGAAGCCGACTGCTGAAGGGAAGTGTGAACAAAGGCAGAATGTGCTTCTCTGATGAGGAATTGAGCGTATCCCCTCTCAGCACCTTTAAAAATTTCACTCAGCACCTGCTAGTCATTTCAGAATGTTAACAGATCTCTGGCACTCTGCAATAAGCAACTATGTCGGTGCCATAAGCTCCCTACATGTGTCCGATTATTCATCCATTCTGTGACTATTACGTTATCTGTCTGTCAGAGTTCGTAGCTGTTCAGATAAGGGTCAAACTCCCAATGCTTCCAAAGGAGTTTCCTACCAGCTGCTCATGTCCGTTTTCCACCGTTCATTCCATAACAAGCTTAAATTCAGAAGAAGAGGTATAACTACTCTTAAGACAAGACTGAGGCCCTTAGTTCCAGGGTTGGGACTCTCTCTCATTTCTTCAGGGACACGTGTCATTTTATTTGTTCATCACAGCAATTTGAGCTGCCCTGGCGTGTCAGCCAGAAAATGCGGAAGGCAGCGAAGGATGAAAGAAATTATGTAAAATTCTGATTCTTGGAGGCACGTTCTTCTCCTGAGTTCTCTTCTTGGTACATAAATCAAAATCGAGTCTAAGACTCGAATGCATTAAACCTGGGTTCTCAGATGTGAAGCCCAATTCTCAACTATTTTCTTCCATTTTTCATGCATAGTACGGAAGACTTTTGTTTAAAAACGAAAGGCAAAATAAAGTGCAGTGACATAATAGTTTAAGAAGAATCACTATGGGCAGGGTCTGTGGCTCATCGAGTAGGGCACTGACCCCATATACCGAAGGTGGCAGGTGCAAACTCGGCCTCGGCCGAACTGCAAAAACAGAACAGCCAGGCATTGTGGCGGGCACCTGCAGTCCCAGCTACTCAGGAGGCTGAGGCAAGAGAATCGCCTAAGCCCAGGAGTTGCTGTGAGCTGTGACGTGACAGCACTCTACCGAGGGTGATAAAGTGAAACTCTGTCTCTACAAAAAAAAAAAAAAAAGATGAAGAAGAAGAATCACTATACAACCTTAACTTTGGAATAGCTGAAATCCAAAGCAATGACAATCCCAGGTGCCAGGGACAACATGCAGCATCAGGAAGGTTCATTCATTGGGAGTGGGAATGCAAACCGGTACAGCCACTTTGAAATAGTAGAGCAGTTTCTTACAAAACTAAGCATGCTCTTATTATATGGCCCAACCGTTGCACTTCTTGGTGTTCATCTAATGAATCAATGTCTATGTGAATCCTGCACGTAAATATTTGCAGATGCTTTATTCATAACTGGTAATAGTGGAAGTAACCACAATGTCCTACACGTAGGTGAAAGGATAAACAGGGATCCATCCTTCCAATGGAATATTACTCAGAAATAAAAAGAAATGAGCTATGAAGCCAAGAAAGGACCTGGAAGAATTTCATCTACACATCACTGAGTGAAAGAAACCAATCTGCAAGGCTACATACTGTGTAATTCCAGCGTGGTGGAAAAGGCCAAACTGTGGAGACAGTGGTTGCCAGAGAGCAAGAGGGACTTTTAGGGCAGGGTATCTATTCCGTATAATACTGTAATGGTGGAATCCAGCCCTTATACGTTTATAACACGATACAATGTACCACACAGAGCAAAGCTCAGTATAAACCATCAACTTATTATGTATCAATAATGGCTGCAAAGCTCAGTATAAACTATCAACTCTAGTAATAATGTATCAATAACGGCTCATCAGTTATAAGGAACGTACCACACCAAGGGAAGGCGTTGACAAGAGAGGAATCTGGGGAATGGAGAGGTAAATGTGGACTTTCTGGCTTTTTGCTTAAAAGTTAACTAATATTATATCCTGTACATTTAAATGTGATCCAAAAAATAAAGCAAGTTAATGTAAGAAAACGAATTTTTAACAATAGAGAGCCAGGAAGGTAATTCATTAAATTACAATATATGGCATCATGAGATAATTGTTGTTTGTTTGTTTTATCTTGGGAGACAGGGTCTTGTTCTGTTGCCCAGGCTAAAGCGCAGTGGTGATCATAGCTCACAGCAACCTCACATTCCTGGACTCAAGTGATCCACACGCCTCAGACTCCCAAGTGGCTGGAAGTACAAATGTACGTGTCACTGTGCCCAGCTAATTTTTCCATTTTTGAGAGAGATGGGGGTCCCTTTCTTGCCCAGGGTGGTCTTAAACTCCTGACCTCAAGTGATCCTTTGTCCAAAGTGCTAGGATTATAGGCATGAGCCCCTACACCCAGCTATGAGTTAAAATTAATTAAATTGATTCCATAGTCATGCATGAAAATAAACTTCATCTGGGCAGCGCCTGTGGCTCAGCGGGTAGGGCGCTGGCTCCATAGGCCAAGGGTGGTGAATTTGAACCCAGCCCCAGGCAAACTACAACAAAAAAATGGCTGGACATTGTGGTGGGCTCCTGTAGTCACAGCTACTGGGGAGTCTAGGCAAGAGAATTGCCTAAGCCCAGGAGTTGGAGATTGCTGTGAGCTGTGACACCATGGCACTCTACTGAGGTGAAACTCTGTCTCTACAAAAAAAAAAAAGAAAAGAAAAGAAACTTCATCACATATTACTTTTCATTTCATTAAAAAACCAGATATGTTCATTAAAAAAAATGAATAATGACAATATGTAGTATATAATCAAAAACTTTTTAGTTGGAAAATATAATTTCTTCTTGAAAGAATATTATGTTAAATATTATATTTTAAGTAAACATTTTAAAGTGTTTATAATTTTACATATTATAAAAAGTAAATATTCTCATAAAATAATTTTTAAATTGAAAAATATCATTAAATGTTTACAATTATGCTTCCTTCTGCCATGGCCTTGGTTAAGACAGCCTATTATCTCTTGTCTAAAGTACTTGTTTATTCATTTGCTTAACATACATTGAGTACTTATTACATGCTATGCATTGTTCCAGATAATACAGTACAAAAAGAGATAGAGATGAATAAACAATAAGTCCAACCTCAAGGTATACACTGAATCCAGTGAAACAGAGTGATACATTGTTTAAATCCAAGTGAGTTTAATTCTGTAACAATGTCAAGATCTCAGCACCCTAACAAAATAAAGGCCAATTTCCAATTTATATCACAGTCTGATGTAAATATGTGTATGGGGTTAGGGTGGCAGTTGTTGAGGGTAAGAATACTCCCTGCAGTGACTCAGCCTCTTTCCACTTCAACATGTGGTCTTTAAAAATAAAAAGATAAAAAGGAGATAAAATGTGGAACACTGTATAGAGGATTTTACCTGTAGATACAGGCCTGGTAAGTGTGTATATCACATACCCTGTCCTATCTACAAAGAAAGATGGGAGATAGAATCTTTCTATGCCTCCAGGAGGAAATTAAATGGGTGACTCAAGAACACAGTGTTTTCACACAAGCCTATGAGGAAATATTTCCAATACAACGTGGCAAGTCACAGAGCAGATTTATTCAAGGAGGGAGGTTCCAAAGACTTTTTGTTAAAACTCATACAATTCAACTAATTTTCTCATAAAGACAAACGTAAGCCAGAGGGGGTGTGTTACAACTCACCACCTATATTAGCATGTTTTTTGCTCTTCCTTTTCTCAGCCGACGTGTTTTAAAGTTGGCCCTTCCTAATGAATTAGCCCAGTGTATTATGCAGCATTTGACCTTCTTCTTGCCTTTTCCTTAACTCTAACTTCAATGTCAAAGTTTAAGGTACATTTAGCAGTAACTGCAGTAATGTGACCACTATCAAAGATCTCCGGACGACTCCGTTGAAGGATCACAAAAATGTGCTAAGTTATAGTAGTATTATATGACGAAATATAGCCTAACACCCCAAAATCACCCGCAGACAATCTGAGACTCATAAACGCCACATGTGGCAATTGGAGCCCTGTGTGGCAATAAAGCCAACGCAGTTTACAATTTCCACTGCTTCATAGTTTTAAAGGTATGTAATTTTAGGCCGGGTGTGGTGGCTCACACTTGTAATCCTAGCACTCTGGGAGGCCAAGGCCATTAGATTGCTTGAACTCAGGAGTTCAAGATCATCCTGAGATCCCATCTCTACTTAAAAAAAAAAAATAGAAAACACTAGCCAGGTGTTATGGCGGACACCTGTAGTCCCAGCTACTTCGGAGGTCAAGGCAGGAAGATCATTTGAGCCTAAGAGTTTGAAATTGCTGTGAGCTATGACACCATGGACTCTATCCAAGATGACAGAGTAAGACTCCGTCTCACACACACACAAAAAAAGTATGTAATTTTGATGATTATTCTTAAGTTTTGGCAGATTCGCAATATCATAAAGCATGACATTAAAATGTTATCATTTATACTACTTAAAATCACAAAATAAACTTTGCATAGAATGTTACCTGATTTATAAACTGCTTTTTTAGTAGCCTGATAAGCTACAGACCAATCTTTGACAGCTTCTCAATTCTTAGCCACTTCCATCTATGTGATCCAAAGAGAATTATAAGGAGAAGCACAAATTTCATCCTGTTACTCCTGTAAATCAAAATCTTTACTACTTCTTCAACCCACTAGCTCCATTACCAATAGGAAAAAAGCCCAGACTGTGAAGATTTTAAACACAGTTCCATATGACAAACGTTTAAGGAAACTCTACTTGATGCCAAATGTTTGAAAGAAACATACCTGACCAAGTCTATAATCTGTGTAAATCTTTGCAAACCTTACTCTTCCATCCCTATTTGCTACCACCATCCATCTTTGCTTCTAATTAACAACTATCCATTCTCCGACCGCGAGATTTTTTGTTTTATTTCCTTGCCTTTGAGCACACTGTATCAGCCAGACTTGAGTATAGCAAACAGGCACAGGGAATCTATCACAGGAAAGGAAATGCTTTGGAGCAGAGGGGGTCATGGGGCTGCTGCTGGACCAGCAAGCTCAAGAACACACTTGACGCTGAAAACTAGACCAAGGGACGCTGACTCTGGCTCCTGCAATGACTGTGACTGCCTTTCGGTACTCCAGACCAGTGATTCTCAACTGCGGGTCACCACCCACAGGAACTGTGTTAAAGACTGGCCGCATCAGGAAGGTTGAGCAGCACTGTGCTAGACGTTGGCATATTAAGTCTGGCTGCTAGGACTACCTGTCAACCTCAGTAGCTCTGGCATTAGTTGTCGGTTAAAATAGTATAAAGAAAAAGACTCCCACCACAAAGTCACATTCCAAATTTCACACCTATGCATCTAATTAGCATAACCTAATTTGCATCTGGACTTTGACTGCCAGAAAGTCTAGGAAATGTAAGTTTGAGCTTTCTGTCCCCCGTAGTTCTAGAATGCACAGAAAAGTAAGAATGAATGCGGAGTCCCATCCAGGACACAGAGCACTCCTGATGCCTGGATTGCTTTTCCCCCTGTTCTTTGCCCACTGCATGTGACACCCACTTTCACATACAGCTCTACCAGTTGCTTGTAGGTGATGATTTCTCCAGCTGTACATCAGGATAACAACATTGGTCAGTTCCTGGTAATACCTTTCACATGGAAGGTACTGCACAAAAAGAACATACAGAATGAGTGAATGGTGCTGCATGGAATTGTTCACCATTCTAGTGCAGCTCGAAGTCTGGGCTTCTCTGCTTCCACAAGCATAGTTGTCCTGTGATGGTGCTCCCTGTAGTTTGCACTAGACTGAGTACTTTCAGAAAGCAAGACTTATGTCTTACTCATATTTGTATATTGCTCTTTTCTTTTTCTCGTACCCTGGTGTATTAAAGGCCTTTTTGTATAAGAAATGTTTGTTGGCCAGGCGTGGTGGCTCACACCTGTAATCCTAGCAATGTGGAAGGCCGAGGCAGGGGGATTGCCTGAGCTTAGGAATTGGAGACCAGCTTGAACAAGAGCCAGGTCTCATTTCTACTAAAAATAGAAAAGCTTGCTGGGCTTTGTGGCAGGCACCAGTAGTCCCAGCTACTGGGGAAACTGAAGCAAGAGGATTGCTTGGACCCAAAAGACCAAGGTTGCTGTGAGCTATGATGATGCCACGGAACTCTACCGAGAGCAGCAGAGTGAGACTTTGTCTCAGAAAAAAACAAAATGAAAGAAAGAAAAGAGGAGAGGAGAGGAGGGGAGGGAAGGGGAGGGGAGGGGAGGGGAGGGAAGAGGAGAGGGGAGGGGAGAGGAGGAGAAGGGAGGGGAGGGGAAGGGAAGGGAAGGGAAGGGAAGGGAAGGGAAGGGAAGGGAAGGGAAGGGAAGGATTGTTGAAGGAGTGAGTGAATCAAGCAAGCAAGCCAGTCGTGAAAATACCTTTTAATCGTAAATTTTTGTGTAATTTGTTTGGTGTTATCAGATCAAAAAGGAGACTTCTGGAAACTGTTTTTATGTACCTGGAGGAAATGTTTTATGAAATTTCTAAATATGTAGGAGATTCTACTTAATAACATATTTTAAATATTTAAGATCTGGAGGAAATGCGTAAATACGTAATGATTCTTATCTGGGAGTTACCAATGGTAAGCCTGGTATTTGATTTTGAGTAGGTATGTATGCTCTTTCACAACCAAGTCAGTTACTTTATGTCCTATTTAGAATTTAGAATTAGGCTCAGCGCCAGTGGCTCAAGCAGCTAAGGCACCAGCCACGTACACCTGAGCTGGTGGGTTCGAATCCAGCCTGGGCCCGCCAAACCACAATGACGGCTGCAACCAAAAAATGGCTAGGTGTTGTGGCGGGCGTCTGTAGTCCCAGCTACTTGGGAGGCGGAGGCAAGAGACTCACTTGAGCCCAGGAATTGGAGGTTGCTGTGAGCTGTGATGCCACAGCACTCTACCCAGGGTGACAGCTTGAGGTTCTGTCTCAAAAAAAAAAAAAAAAATAGAATTTAGAATTAATTTGATAAAAAGAGCAGCACCTAAATGATTGGTATATGTTCTCCTTAGAGGTTTGTGGTTGCAAGGCACTGAAACTCACTGAAACTACATAAAGAGAAGTAAGTGTTGTTGTGGGAATATTGGTGTCGTTGTGGGCAGGAACATCTAAAGCTGGAAATCAGTCAGGCCACGGGGCTCCCGGGATGAAGCCCCTTCTGTCCCTCAAGCCACACGGCCTCCTTGCATCGCTCTTGCTCTCTGTCCATTTGCACCTTTTTCCCCTTGGCCAACTTGTCAACTTTAAGAGGAGCTCTCTTTTCCCCCTACTTACTCACATCCCTCTTCCCCACAAGTCTGACTTGCCTGCGATCATCGGGTTTGACTGGATGCTCATAGCGGGTATCTCTTCATCTTTTCAGCTGCTGCTGTCTGATTCTGGTTTCCATTCAAAATCTTGAGAGAAAAGACCAGGATTGGCTCAGCTTATTTTTTCCCACTAGGCTACAGCATGGGAAGTTTTCACATCAAGCCTGTGTTTCAGCTGCCGAAAGTCATCTTTTCTTTGGTCCCTGCTGGAAACTTTTTCTAGGACTACTGGCTTATCACAAACCAACGGGAAGATGATTTTTCATAACTTAGGCAGTCATGAGCCTATTTGCACATAACAGTTTACCACAATTACTTCGTCCTGGTCGTTTTGGGGGTTGATAAAAGTGTGGTACTACTGTGTGGCAGACCTCCACAGTGCATGGATGTGCAGAAGGCACAATACTCCTTGGTCAGAGAACAGGAAAGTCTATTACTCACAACAATAGCAATAGCCTGAGTATCTTCATTTCTTTACTTCAGTTCTACAAGCTTCAGTGACCACAGGTCAATGGGACTAGGACACGGAGTGGGTTATATTATAAGACAAAATTATCTGGCTTAGGACACTCAAATCTTTCACAAACCTGTACACAACCTTTGCTTGGTAGAGGGTATTATCTTTATTATTCTAGTGGACAAAAAACAAACCTGCCCTCTGTCCCAGAGGAAGATACTATCTCTACCTTCCAAGGTCATTTGCTATTTGACAAATGTCTCTGAAAAGATTCAAAAGAAAACTCATTAGTGGCTCTACTTGTAAGGTAGTCAGAAACATGTGGGACCAAGAAAGGAACTTTTTAGATCAGTATATGACTCCTTTGTACCCAAAGAGAAATGATCATTTACCTTCATAATTTATGTAATCAAATAACAAGTTCCTCTTTTTTTATTCTTAGTATTAGCTGACATTGCTCACATTTTCCTTCTAAAACTGGTAATAGGTTACAAGAATAGCCTGAAACTCTTGACATCAAATATTATTTTGTTTGTCAATAGAAAACACAAACTTGCATTGAAATCTTTATTTGGACAATTTACAATATTCTAGGAATGAGTATCTGTTAAGTAATGTGTTATGTGAATTTTTGTTTGTATTTTGTTTTTATCCTAGGATTTTTCTGGATTTTGTAGCAATTTATTAAAATAAATGAGACCAATATTTAATGCTGTTTTAGTATTTAGACAGTATTATATCATAAGAATAATGCATTCCTAATTTGATGCAAACTAAATTTGTTGTCTTTTATGCAATGATATCTTATTTTATAAAGTGTCAATAAATAATTATGTTTATTGATTTATAATAACATTTTGCTGTATATATAGCTATTTTTCTGGGATTCTCAATAACATAAATTTGTTGTTTTTTTTTTAGAGACAGAGTCTAACTTTATTGTCCTCAGTAGAGTGCTGTGGTGTCACACAGCTCACAGCAACCTCCAACTCCTGGGCTCAGTCGATCCTCTTGCCTCAGCCTCCCGAGTAGCTGGGACTACAGGCGCCTGCCACAATGACTGGCTATTTTTCTGTTTTGCAGTTCCGCCAAGGCTGGGTTGGAACCCGCCACCTTTGGTATATAGGGCCGGCATCCTACTGGATGAGCCACAGGTGCTGCCCCAATAACATAAATTATTTATACCATTTTCATAGATGTGAGCTTCTTAAAATTAGACTTCTAACTCAAATTATGTATATTATTCATGTTAAAATGTCTACTTAGGATGATAACACAAAATTTTATAATCTCATTCACAAAAGGGACTGAACTACTAAAAATTAATACAGAAAGGCTTTATGCCAAGTATTTTTGAGTTAAGGGATAATATTATTCTATAGACATAACCACTGAGAAGACAATTATTTATGATTTTTATGAAACAGCACATAAAAACTATACATCTTGAATTAAGGACTAGAAAAGCCCTAACAAATCAAATTACTCACTCTTAGGAGATAGATAAACTATTCATAATTCCTCAGAAATCACAAGGAGAAAAATTCTATATTAATATACTCCCAATTATTGCACAAATTATTTTCTCTTACAAAACACTTCATCACCCCAATATGAAAATTTATTTCTCAGAAAGATCTAACGTATTGTTGTTCAGGCAGATGGATTGCTTAAGAGCAAACAAATACTGATATAAATAAACCTGTTTCTTTATACAAAAGTATCTTAGGAAAGTGATGTTAGCTAATTTCTTGGTAAAGAGGTTAAGTAAATTATAACATACTGAGCCTATTTCGGATATGTGTGTCTGTGTGTATAAATACTAAGAAGCTTCATATATGTTATCTTAATATAAATACAACCTATAAAATAAGTACTGTTATACTTAGCTTTAAAAACAATGACATACCTAAAATTCAAACTCAGGTCTTGTCTTCCTCCAAAGATTATGAATTCTCTGCACATAGTGCTGAGATTGATATTAGGGAAGAGAAAGCCTAAACTAATAAGTATAAGAAATTTGTCCTTGTACTGGGGTAGACTTTAACACGGCGCTCAGAAGGAAGGCGATGGCTATACGTCTTCTTGACACTCATACGTAGGTATTACAGACTCCGAAGTCAGGCTAGATTTGAATACTGTCCACAACTATTTAATACCTGTGCAACATGGGGAAGATTAGGAAACTCTTTATCTCAATTCCTCATTTGCAAAATGGTGTTGATAATAGTGGCAGTTCTAACAGTTGGAGGAATTACAGGATAATATAAGTGAAGCTGTTTTAATGGTGCCTGCACAGAGAAGCAGACAATATATTCTTGTCATGATTTCCATTCCTCTCACACATATGCATACACGTCCAACCTGAATGCAACTGGACGACCTGGACTACTCAATGATATTAATGAACACACAAGTGAAAATAGATCAATTTCCAAAAGTTCTGTTGTTAATGAAGATCTTACTGAGGGGGTGGCCACACAGCATGTAAAAAAGTTTTCTAAAAATACTCTTCCGGTGTCTCTCTTCCCAGGTTGTAAACAGGTGCTGGGTCAGTTTCTAACTGTCTCTGTGAATATCGGTCTCTCTGTGTTAACACGTTGCTCACCGCTCAAGAGTTAGCTGGTAACGCGGATAGTTTCTATGTAAAATTGATGATCAACAATTCACTAATGTCCGTCTCTCAAATATCCCCCATTCTTTTAATTCCCTTAGCCTGAAAGCCAACGTACCCTTTGCATCTATCATCCAAAGTCTAAATACCTAGGAAATAGAGTCTCTTTTCCTTGAAAAAGATTGTGGTGGGTAAAATAATCCATTCTTTGATATAGAAACTTTAATAAGATTTCTTGTCTGTAGTATAACATTATAGATAATAAATCTTAATCTCCAGGGCCATTAGGAAGAGCTCAAGAAGTGTATTCAGGTGGTCATAAATTTTGCTTAATAAATTCTCAAATGTTAGAATATTTTCATTGCAACCATTTAATAGTACTCTCTCTTTCCATCTAGAGATCCTCTGACACATATTCTCTGCTATAAAGAGGGCAGGTAGGAGGCCAAAGTGGAAGCAAATATTTTGGGGATCCATCTAAAGTGAAATAGATACATTTAGGTTAGGTTTGGTTTCAATAAAATCTATTGTGAGATTCTTGATAACTATTACGTGAAGATAAATTAATTCCAGGGAAATTACGGAATAAGTGAAAAAGTTGGGAATCAAACCAAAATTTGTCTAATCCTAGATAGTTTTTAAGTTCACTGACTAAAGACTACCAGAAGCAGTGATGCTCAAAAAGTTAGTGCTGGGTTTTGGGTTGCTGTTGTTCATTTTTGTTTTTGTTTGGGCTGATTGCAGAAAGGAAACGCAGAATCGCGGAGCACCCGAGCATCGCGAAGTTGCTGGGCCTGTGCTGGAGGAAGAAACGAGCGGTTTCGACGTGGGGACACTTTGCTGATTGGCTATTACGCCATTCGCAGTCCTCTGGGAAGCAGATAAGACAGATTTTAAGTTCAAGAGCGCGATCTGGAGAAAGGCTTCGGATGGATAAGACAAGAGAGCAGGAGTAGGCCAGGAGGGTCTTCACTTCCAGCTGCTGGCCTGGCACCGTGGAAGGAGGGCGAGAAGAAAGGACAGTCGGGTAGGACGAGCCTCAGGCTGCAGCGCGTCTCTGACAAAGTCCTGGCTAGCTGAAGTGGAACTCGCCAGCCGCCAAGCCTGTCCACAGGGCAGAGCTCCCACCTTTTTGGCACCAGGGACCGATTTCACGGAAGATGATTTTCTGTGGAGCAGTGGGGATTGGATTCTCATGCCGAGCAAACAACCTAGATCCTTTGCACACACCGTTTACAGCAGGGTTCACACGCCTCTGAGCATCTGATGCCACCGTCCATCTGACAGCGGGAGCTCAGGCGGCCACCTGCCCTCCTCACAGCGGGTCCGAGCGGCCATCTGCCCTCCTCACAGTGGGTCCGAGCGGCCACCTGCCCTCCTCACAGTGGGCCTGAGCGGTGCACTTGCCGTACTCCCTCCTTCCTCTCCTTGAATTGCACAACAGACAAACACTGAGGAAGGAGAAGTGCCTCTAGAGTTCCCACTGGTCTTTGCACCTGAGAAGAAACTTCGAAGGGGGCGTTGACGACCCCACTGACCGTAATCAGTCTCAGAGCCGCAGCGGGTTCTCGTCCTTTCCCTCTCCATCTTCCATTCCCCGGTCACCCCACACTCAGCTATCACTTCTGCAAGGCTTGGTGGCCCATCTGGCCATGCACGTGATCCAGATCCTCCTTCCGGCAGATAAATCACATCCTTCTCAAGCCAGAACTGCTGTGTGTGTGTCCATTCACTATTCTCATGAAAATGGGAGTGGCAAGACGTGGCCAAGGGGATCACCTGAGTCCAGTCCTTGCTGCCACATTTGTCTCAAGGCAGCCCTCCGTCACCCTGCTGACCAATGTCAACGGCTGCTACTGTCTTTGGGCCTGGAGAACCCTGGATACAGGAGCTACGGCTTGTAGTTCAGTGCAATCCTTTTGATGTCCCTATTGGGAGGCTACATGTCCTTTGGTGAGCGGGATTGCTAGCCCTGCAGAGCCCGTAGCTGCAGGAGTATGAAGCATGAAGTCTCTCAGGAAGCATTACTTGTGCTAGTAACTCAGGCCTCATTTGCTTCCACCATTTGGTTTTCAAACCAATGTATTATTCCTACAAGGGATTCCAAACCATATGTAGAAGTGTCTTCATCAATTTTCTATTGCTATAACAGAATATTTGAGATGGGGAAACTTATGAAGAGAAGAGGTTTGTTTGTTAGGATTAGCAGAGAAGTTCAAGACTGGGCAGCCACAGCTGGTGGGCTTCTGGCAAGGACTTCTGCCACATCGTTACATTGCAGAAGGCATCACAGAATGCGGGGGCCACTGAGAGCCGGGCTGGCTTTCCTAACAGACTCGCTCTCCTGATAACCCATTAACCCACTGATCCATTAAACCATAAATGGATCAATTCACTCATGAAAACAAAGCTATGTCACCGATTACCTTTTAAAGGCCCCACTCTTATACTGACATGTTGGGGATTAAGTTCCAACATGTACTTCAGAGAGACATTCCAACCATAGGGAAGTCTCTAATTCAACCATTTCATGTCCTAGAGGGTGATGCTCCTTCCCAGCAGAATATTGCCTCTAAGCTGACACCTCAGGGACACGTGGAAAGCCCATCCTGAATGGCTTCATGGCCAGCTGCTTCTGGACAGTGTGCTCTGGGAGGCACCCACAGATTCTGTGCAGATGGGCCTCCCACACCTCCCTTCTCTGTGCAGATGATACGTTGTGGATCGGCAGCTCTGTGAGCCCTCAGAGAGTGGGCTGGCTGAGGCTCTGAGGGTAGGAAAGACAAATCAAATGGGCACCTAGTCCTGTAAGGAGGAATTCTGGCCCTTCAGGAGATGATGAGGCCCAGCATATAGGACTTTCCACCACGTGTACAATGGTCTCCTTGAGAAATAGGGGGCCTCAGCATTGGTCGCGATTGCTGGAAGTTTGGATATGTAGGGGCAGCAATAGCTGGACCCATTTTGGTGAGGGGAATCTCTACAGCTGGGCACGTGCACATTCTCCATCTCTGCCGGGATGATCGCCCTGTCTGAAGGTCCCCTGGGCCAGTTCTCGATGCCGAATAGCCACGTGTGGCCAAATCATCTTGCCAACATCATTGCTCGGGGCCTTTCCCATGGTGGGGGCTTTCCGATGGGCATGAACACACGATTTAAAAACTGCCTTCACCCTGCGTGCTCACTCGTCTGTGTGCACCTACGAGCCGCCACCTCTCATTCCTTCGTCTCTGATCTTTAGTAATTTTCCTTTCAGGAACCTGACTAACTGACCAAGTGATTTGCTACTGCCTAAAAGTTTGGCTACCGTACGTCTCTGGGCACTCCTCTTTCCACAACTGGACAGGCCCAGCTTTACACCACCGAAGGCAGTGTGAGAGTGACCTCGTCCACAGACCCCGTCCTTCTTCCTGTTGTCTCAGTCCCCTTGGGGGACCCTTGTGCCAGATTAGCTCCTCCAGAAAGCAGACTAAGTGGGAATTGGAAGTGCAAGAGATTTACCAGAAGAAACATCCGTGAGGAATAAAGGGATGAGCAGGCAGGAGCAGGCAGGGAGAGCCCTCGGCCTGCTCCATGGGCTGAAACTCGCGAGAGGGGACTGGCAGTCAGGCCTCAGACTGGGGGCTGCTGGGAGAGCGGCCTGGCCAGGCAGGCCGGTGGAGAAAGCAAATCATCTCTCAGAAGATTCACACAACGGATAGAAATGTCCCGACTCCAGGACCTGTCCCACATTCAGTCATTGTCGGGGGGAGTGTGGCTTCCTGTGAATACGGTGACAGATCCCAAGTAACCTTTATTTTTATCTAGAAGGCCTAAGAAGTACAGAGGAGCTAGAACCGCCTTGTAAAGAACCAGCCATCTCTCGTGATAATCAGAAGAGGCAGGTGTTTAGTCCCTTTTATGGTCGCAGAGTGAACTTTTGTCGTCTGAGCATTGTTTTATGAGTTAGGAACACCACAGACTGCCTGCCAGCAGGGCCATTTTTCACTTTCTCATAATTGTAACAGTACATTATATTACCTTCTGTTGTCTGTGCGATCTACTAACAGGCCTGTAATTATTTAACTTTCAGGCAATACAGTCTAGCCACAACTACTTACCAGCATGTGACTCTGCATGCTCCGTCCCTTCCTGTCTCCAACACACTTCTGATCACATCGCCCGGTGACCCGGTGGTGCCCTACTCGAGGTAACATTCTCTCCTAACCGAATGGCTTAACAGATGCCAGGCCGTGCCTTTGTTCACACTCTTTCCATGGCCTAAGAAAGACTTACCCAAGTTGCAGTTGTTCAGGATCTTATTAATTTATTCTGATTTAACATGAAACACCGATATCAATAAAAAATAATATGCAATTCACATTGTGCAACTCTGATGAGGGCATAGATCTTATAGCGAATGACACTGATGTTCAGATTAAGATGAGTCATGGCATAAGAAATTTACAAATTACACAGCTCACTTTAGAAATGAACTGGGTGGAGGTTGTCTTAGGTATAATCACAGTCCTAAAAATCTACAACATATTATCGATAACAACTTGAAAATCTGAAATAATTATTTCTAAACCATCAATAGTAACACATAAACTTTGATCCACTGGGCTATAGGAAAAAATGAACTATTTCTTTATTCCCCATCACTATTTCTCTATTCTAGCAGATGATGTTACAAAATTAAAATCACAGGAAGAAGTGGACTAAACTATACATCAAAGCAATATAAGGGAAACAATATAGGGATGTGTATCAGACAGTAAAGTTACTAAAATAGTATATTAGTTTTTCAAATGTATGATGTTTGCAAAATTTATTATTTTTTCAAAGTTTATATTCTATACAGAATTCAAGGCAAGTATCTAATTTCATTTTTGAAATTTTGTTTTATTTATTTTCTTTTTTTGAGACAGAGCCTCAAGTTATCACCCTGGGTAGAGTGCTGTGGAGTCACAGCTCACAGCAACCTCCAACTCCTGGGCTTAAGTGATTCTCTTGCTTCAACCTCCCAAGTAGCTGGGAGTACAGGCGCCCCCCACAACACCTGGCTATTTTTTGGTTGTAGTTGTCATTGGCAGGTCTAGGCCATATTTGAACCCCACAGCTCTGGTATATGTGGCTGGCGCCTTAGCCCCTGGAGCTACTGGTGCCAACTTGTTTGATTTCTTTTCAAGAGAATGCCCCAGGGGACACTTTGTCCCATTTGAAAAACTGGCATTAAGAAAAATACCAGACTCAAAATCAGTGTGGCCTGTTGCTGGTCTCAATCTTACTGTAAATTAGGTTTTTCATTATTTTGGTCAAGACCTTAACCAGTCTCCTTAGCTGAAAAATTAGAGTTTTAGACAAAGTTTCTTGCTATTCTAAAATTATAGGATGATTATCGTCAGTTCACCAGAATATCAAAAAAACAAAAAAAAACCATTAAAAACTACATTCTTGGCTCAGCGCCTGTGGCCCAACGGGCTAAGGCACCAGCCATGTACACCTGAGCTGGCGGGTTCGAATCCAGCCTGGGCCGCCAAACAACAATGACGGCTGCAACCAAAAAATGGCCAGGTGTTGTGGCAGGCACCTATAGTCCCAGCTACTTGGGAGGCGGAGGCAAAGGAGTCGCTTGAGTCCAGGAATTGAAGGTTGCTGTGAGCTGTGATGCCACAGCACTCTACCCAGGGTGATGGCTTGAGGCTCTGTTTCAAAAAAAAAACTACATTTCTCTTTGCACTGTAACACAAACAAATTTTTAAAGTTTCAAATATTGTTACAGCTTAGTGAATGCTTAGGATTTTCAGTCAGTATCAATGTTTGTCAAGCTCCCATTTTAGAGATCTCTCAAAATTTTTTCTATTACGTTCAAGTCACCTCATTTTTTAGAGGGAAATTGCAGAATACTATAACTGTGCAGGCCAACTGGACTCTATATCAGCTGTGATATCAACTCAAATAGAGTCACTTGAATAAAACAAAATGTTTTTTTCAAGTGAAAGAAATCCAGAGATAAGCAACTCAAGGTTAATTTGAATTAAGGGAAAGAATACACACACACACATATGCATATATACACTTACATATATAGGTACACACACACACACATACACACATATTTTTAAGGTATATTTCCTATTAAGTGTGATTTTGGAATTTACTTCCCAGATGTAGCACACAACAATGTTGTTAAAGTTCATTGGCTAACATTTTGTGATTTGACCTTAACTAAAGAGAGGATGGGGAATGTCCTCACTTTTTCCTGCAATATGTCCAGCAAACATTAAGTTTGTTATTACGGGGATGGTAAAGGAGAATGGGCATTGGGAACTGCTAGGCAGCCCTGCCACAGCACGGTGACCTCATCTGAAGTTACTGAAACTATTACTCTTCATTTTCCAAGACTTTATTTCAGTCCTAGTCTCCATGTTTTGCTCTTGCTTTCTCTCGCTCTCGTTTTTTTTTCCCCCTGGTTTCTACTCCACTGCCTTACCCTGATTTTTTTCTGTTTCAGAAGAGAATGCTTGATGATTCTTTGGACATCTGCCTGCCTTCTGACTTGGCCTCTGCTCAAGACTACCACTCAAATCATAGCCCAGCTTGGTTGGCTCAGCCACTTACAGCCACCTGTCACGTGACTCCTCCACTCCCTCAACCACCCACCCATCAATCCCCAAGCCCAACTCAGTTAGTTATGATGAAGTGAGGCTCAACTTAACACTCTAGCTCCTTTTTTCTTCCAGAAGGAGAGATTATCCACTAACAGCCTAAGCTTTTACAATAAAGACAAAAACTTTAGGGGAGAACCTTTTCTAAATTTTACTAAAAGATGGATTTTCATTTTCTAGACTCCTTGTTCTCTGGCTGCATTATTTCATTCTCTTTTTACCCAAAATAATTCAGTACCCACCATTCCCTGGACTTTGAATAGCAGAGAATTTTTTTTCTTCATACTGACACATTTTTACAAAACACATTCCCAAGACCTAGCAGTAAAAGTGGGTTAATCACAGATAACTTTCTTTTCTCAACAGAACGCTTTGCCACATAAAACAAGGGATCACTGTGTACTTTCACAATGCCCTCCCAGTCCAATATTTCAATATTTCAAGACAGTTGCAGCACATTTCCTCATTTATCTCCCTAACTCTTTCAGCTCTAGGTTTCAGTTGTTGGCAGGTATACTTTGGCACTTTCTAGTGGATATTCTTACACACCTTCCAGCAGGAATAGCTTCAAAGAATCAGCCTATTTACTGTTACTGATTATGCAACACATCATTTTTGACAACCATAACACTACTTCCTGGAATTGTGAGCACACATTGTACTTAACTGGCAATTGAAGGAAGAAGCATAAAAACAATTTCCCGAGAAAATAGTCCATGAGAAATTAACAACAATTTAAAGTACTTCATATATTAAATATTATCTAAATGCATTTCAATAATCTAGAGCGCTGTTTTTCAACCTTTTTTATCTCACAACATACTTGAACCTATAGTTAAACTTCCTGATTTAAAAAAAAAGGAGTTAAAATGAAGAATATAGGCTCAGCACCTGTGGCTCAAGCAGCTAAGGCGCCAGCCACGTACACCTGAGCTGGCGGGTTCGAATTCAGCCTGGGCCTGCCAAACAACAGGGATGGCTACAACCAAAATGAAGAATATAATGGCTCAGCTCCCATACCACGGTAGTTATGGTACCAACCACCTACACAAGGGCTGGCAGGTTCGAACCCAGCCCAGGCCAGCTTAACAACCATGCTAACTGCAACAAAAAATAGCTGGGCATTGTGGCAGTCTCCTGTAGTCCCAGCTACTTGGGAGGCTGAGGTAGGAGAATCAATCACTTAAGCCCAAGAGTTAGAGATTGCTGTGAGCTATGATGCCACTGAAGTCTACTGAGGGTGACAATAGTGAGACTCTAACTCAAAATATATATTTATATATAAATATATATATAAAATATTAAAACATATACATATACTTCCTATGTTTTGAATCTTCTTCAACAATGATTTAATTAATAATCTAAACATTTTCACAGCATACCTAAGATCCTCTTATGCCACACCAGTTAAAAATCACCGATTTTAATCACATGTCTAGAGGATACAGTGATACATATTTTTGGAAAGAATTCAGGAACTTCATGTAGATTCTGAGTTTCAATTCTTGGCAATAAGGTTAAATTTCTGGCAAATCACCAATTATGTAAAGTCTGATATCGTTCTAACAAAATGTATGAATTCTGACATGTTTCCAACCAATATAGGGAACAGAAGGTAAAGAGTAGCATTCTCTGATGAAAGGCACTTAATTTTATGACCTAAAAATCTAAAAAGTTAGTTTGGATTCTGTTAAAATGAGCTAGAACGTCAGACATGTACATTTCTTTCAGGATCCTGAAATTTTTCCTTCCTTCCCCCTTTTTTCCTTTATCATCCAAGCCCTTCAAGGAATTATCTACACTTTTTTCACCCACCTTGCTCTCATTTATTCATTTCCAACACCCTTAAAAATTGTCATCTCGTACTACCAAAGGACTAGCCAGGGGAAGATAACCGATAATTAGAGGGATAAATCCCAAACCGACATTGTGTCATACACACTGACACAAAATGAGTCTATTTCTTGCCTACAGAAAGTCAGAGCACATCCACTGGCCCTCAGGGCAGCTCACTTCCAAACAAGTCAGGGATCTAGACCGAGTCCGTCTTGTGGCTGCAGAATCTCCATATATAGCACCACAGTCAGATGTTGGAAAGCAATGAACTGGAGGATCATGTAACAGATTTTCATTGCCTCCGTCCAAAGTGACACGTAGAAATTATTTCCACTCATAAGTTATTGTCATAATTAATCACAGAGCTGGGCTGTGTATTTGGGAGAATACCGCTAAGTATAGGGCTCTGCAAATCCACCAAGAATGGAATTGGCTATCAGGACCCCTTAGTAACATCTACCAAAATGCTCAATGGAAACCCATCTGTTTACTTCTAAGTATGGCAATGCAGTGTTTCTTAAACACTCCTATTTATTACTTTTACTATATTTTCCTTCTTGGATTTATATTGCTATTCTAAAGTTGATATGTACTCACAATATCTTTGTAACCCATGGTAAAGGTTATTGGCATCTTTTTAAAAACCAAAAATAAAAATTTACCTTGGTGTCTGTGGTATGCACCTCAAGGGATTCGTTTAGATTTTCTTCCCGGTCTCTCATTCTGAACCGACTAGCTGTGACTTGGTGTCTCTGTTTCCTGTGGAGGAATGAAGCTGTCAGCCCTCACGCTCAGAAAAGGAGCTGGGCACAGAGACCACCCTTCACTGTTCCAATTAAGAGGAGATCACTATTACATTATCTTCATTACCATTATCTTACTTTCACTGGGGACTCTATTGTGGCAAAATGATCTGTTTGTTTATTCTGAGAACTTCCAGATTTCCAAAGGAAACATCAATAATTGAGCCCTAGGATTCTTTAAACTCATTTTCTCAAAATCTTCATGCTGCTGTTTCTAGCAATTATGTGATTATTAACTAGTCCTAATCAAATCCCTGTACTAAGACATCCACCTTAAACCAAAGTTCTCCTTGTCAACCAAGTCTGGCCTTCCCTTTTTGTGCTGTGAGATAGTGTGAAAGCTCTGTGGAGGCAGTGTTCTCCCCCACGTGGTAAGCAGTAAACTCAGCTTTGCCTTAGTAAGACAATGTGCTGATAACATTTAGGGAGCCACATGATTTATTTCCTACCTGGTTTCTCTCTCTTTGCTTCACTATCTTAGATTAAAGCTTTATTTAAAATGTCTTCTTTTTTCATAATTTGTTTTAAATGGGTTAATATGAGGGTATATACAATTAGGTTACATTATTTGCATTTGTAAAATCAAGTCCAAAGTCTGAGATGTAGTTGAGTCCTTCACCCAGGAAGGGTGCTGTATACTCATACATTGCACCCCCTATGCAGGAACTAATTAAGTTCCCGCCACCCACCCCTGCCCTTCTTCTTTAATTTAATTATGTTTTTTACTCGTGTGAGCCTGTAGTTAATGATCTACTTTTTTCAGATTATTACTGAGTACATGGACACTTGCTTTTACCTTCCTAAGATACTTTTATTAGGACAATGTTCTCTAAATCCATCCAGGTAAATATAAAAGATTCAGTCTCCATCTTTTTTAGGGCTGAATAATATTCTATGGTATATATATACCACAGTTTAATAATCCTTTCTCAGTCGATGGGCACTTTGGTGGTTTCCACATGTTTGTGAATTGAGCTGCCATAAACATTCAAGTACAAGTGTGCTTAAGGTAAAATGATTCAAGATTTATATTTCACTGCTGGCTCCAACTCATCAGTGTTATCTTTAGTTCTACATTTTGTGGTCAATAATTGGTCTACTCCAACCTTTTCTGGTCACAAGTCTGGCTCCCAGAACTTTAACCTGAATCTGTTTTCTCAACTAAATGCCTTTCCAAGGGGGGCAGAGCAAAACATTTATTTGTAGTAATGGCCTCACTTTTCTCAAAGTTACCCATTGTGGATGGAATATGAGGTGTCCAACCTATAGTTTGTGGGCCATATACTGATTATTTGAGGATTGTTTTGCTTAACTGTAGTATCAGATATGAAAAGTATGCATGGAACTTTTTTTTGTCCCTACTCGTTAGCTTTTGTTAGTGTTTCTCTATTTACTATGAGGCCCAAAGACAGCTGCTCCTCTTCCAAAGTGCAGCAGAAAAGAAGAAAGGGTGGACATACCTGGATAGCATCTATTAAAAATTCACGTAACCAAGAACCACAGAATGGAACTTTACTTGGAAAGAGGATTTTTGTAGGCAGTTAAGGATCCAGAGGAACTCACACTGGATTAGGGTGGGTCTTAAAATACAAAGACTGGTGTCCTTTTTATAAAAAGAGGCCACACAGAGAAGGTCATGTGGAGATGGAGGTGGAGACTGGAGGAACGCAGCCACGAGCAAAGGAATCAAGGGTTTGCAGCAGCCACCAAAGGCTAAGCAGAAGCCATACAGATTCCTCCTCAGAGCCTTCAAAGATGGGGTGTCCCAGCTAACACCTTGATTTAGGATTTCTCCCCTTCAAAACAGTGAGAGAAAACGTTTCTGTTGTTTTCGCTCATCAAGTGGTAGTATTTTGTTACAGAAACCTGAAGAAACTAATAGAGATTTTTACCTAAACTAGAAAAATTGGAACCGTTTTTCATTTCTTTCTCTCCCTTGTCCGCCTCCATCCCCTCTTGCTCTATGGGAAAAAAAATTGCTGCCAAGTTATATAAATTGTTCTCCTTGGTGGTCCTCTTACCTCAGTCTTCTGCCTTTTCCAATCTAACTTCCACAGCCCTGTTAGATTAAATCATAATATTGTCCATAGTATGGAAGTAACATTTTTTAACTTTCGATAATTGGCCTTGGTTTATGAATTCAACACAAACTCTTCATCTTGACAATCAAGACCCTTGATTGCCCCAGCACTATTTCCAATTATTCTAACCTAGGATTCATTCTTTCTGTTTCCTTTGCCATGAGTACATGTATTCTGTACCCTGTTATAATTTTTAGAAGTGCAACCTTCCCGTTAAGTTGTTTCTGATTATTCTGACCTAATATAGTAGCTTATTTTTAAAAATCCAAAAGCTTATCATTCGCTTTGAAATGAGTTATATTACGCTGTGTAATATTTTTATACCTGTCCTCCCTTTGTTCTGTTCAACTAGAATTCATTTCTCTGGCAACAAAACTATACTTACTCCTGTTTGTCATGCAGTACAACAAACTGTGAACTATGTTAGCATTTTTTTAACTAACTGGCTCTTGTTAACTAATTTGGAACTGATACATGCAGAAGTGATGATATGTTGGAAATTTGAGTGGACACAATTGGCAAACAGCTGAGATCAACCTCATTTAAGACACACCAGAAGGGCAAACTTTCAATGCTTAGTTTTGTTCCTTGGGTAGCCTAGGGCTAACCCTAGTGTTTGTTGAGATAGCCTATTAATCCTTGTGATATAAGGAAACTCTTCTTTAAAGCTGTGTGGCAATTTTCTGACTCTGCAAGTGCTGGGTTCTGTATTTATCATTATGTTGCTAAATTTAAAGAAAATTAGTTTCCAAAGCAAGGAAAACTATGCTTCAGTGAAAAACTTTTTCATTATCTAAACCAGTGATTATCAACCGGTGTGTCATGAGAGGATCCGAGGTGTTCCATGAAAATTTTTAAAGATCATCAAATTAAGTTATTTTTGAGAGAAGTTTAGAGCAGAGTAAATACATTCTTTCACTCTTTTGTTTTGATTAACATAATTTAAGTGTGCCATGTAAGTTCAACTATAGGTTCCTGTATGCCCTGTCATAAAAAGGATTGAAAAACATTGGTCTAGAGTGTAGAGACAACCTTCTGGTCATCTGATTCTGATTTTAAGGAAATTATGAAAGCAATTTTACAGCTTTGAAAATTATGGATAACTGATAGCAATGCAAAATTACTCTTGTGTACACAGGCAAATTCTGTTCTGTCCAAAAAGGTTCAATGGATAATTCCTCATCTATTGTGGAAAAAGTTATGCCTTCTTTTTTACATTCATTGAAATATCCCTGACCAGCCAGGCCAGGCCTCACACATGTAATCCTAGCACTCTGGGAAGCCAGGCCAATATGGGTGGGTTGCTTGAACTCAGGAGTTCTAGACCAGCGTGAGCAAGAGCCAGATGACAACTCTACCAAAAATAGAAAAACTAGCTGGGCATTGTGTTGGGTGCCTATTGTCCCAGCTAGGGGAAAAGTGAAGCAAGAGGATCGCTTGAGCCCAAGAATTTGAGGTTGCGGTGAGCTATGATGACACCAGGGCACTCCAGCTTGGGCACAAGAATGACTTCTTTCTCCAAAAGCATTTCACATTGTCTATTAAATCAGTACACTGAATCCCATAAGTGTATCAGTGTACACAGTTAAGATTCAATCAAAACAAAAAATAAAAAATAAAAATAAGTAAATGGAGGAAGTTAAATGTGCTTAAAGATTGATAATTCTGCTGTTTCCTACCAGGTCTATGACCTTTAATAAATAAATTAACCTCATAAATAAATAAATAAATAGAAACAAGTATTAATTGATACATAATATTTGTGCATTTAATGGGGTGCACATAGTACTTTGTTACATGCATAGAATGTGTAATGATCAAGTCAGAGTACTGGGCTATCCATCATGTTGATTATTTATAATTTAAATGTGCTGGCTATGTTTCAATCCTCTGTGTTAGCTGTTTTAAAGGAGTATCAGAGCCTGGGTAATTTATAAAGAAAAGAAGTTTGTTAGACTCACGGTTCTGCAGGATGGACAAAAAGCTGGTGCTAACATCTGCCTCCGGGGAGGGTCTTGGGGACCTCGGGTGTAGATCTTCAGATTCCGGCTGCTTTAATTCAACGCACGGCTAAAGCTGAACACTGCAACACTGGTGCCTGAAGACAGAGAAAGTTTGATTCGGTTTGGCTGAAGCAAGACAGGAGAGCAAAACCTATCCAATCCATCTTCCCCAAGAGAAGAAGTGGAGAGGTTTGATGTGGCCGAGGGGGTCTCAGGTGACTGACGGGGAGGTCTGTGTTTCTTTTGTCCCAGATAGCATCTTAAGCAACTGGACCGCTGAGTGTCAGCAGCTGACTTCTTCAAAGGCATTCATTCATTCCTTCTGCATGACAAGCTCATAAATTTTCTTATGACCCTGGACTTATCTCCTCCTGTTTGGAAAAAAAAAAAGATATAACAGTAGTTAAAGATCAGTGTGAAAATGAGGGATCCTGGGCAGGAAGCGAGCAGTCATCAGGTGCACAGAACCCAACAGCCTGGTCAGTAATTACGTTACAGCAGTCACTAAAAATGCTGGGATTCTAAAGTCTCCAGGGGCCTGGCCCAACCTCTGCCTCAAGGTGGAAGACCAAGGAGAAAAGAGGGTGTCAGGTCTTTTGAACAAGCAGCTCTGCTCCTGTGTGAATGGATTTTATTCTTTTAGGTGGGAAAGGCACCACACCATTCATGAGGGAGTGGCCCCCATAAGCTAAACCCACCAGGCCCCACCTCCCACATTGGAGATGGAAATTCACCGGGAGATTTGGAGGGGACAGACATCCAAACTGTATCATTCCCTCTTGTAACTATTTTGACTTACACGCGTGTAATACACTGTTGTCAACTGTAGTGTCCTACTCTACCATTTAGTATCAGAATTCATTTCGTCCTCTGAACTGCATGCTTGTACCCATTAACCAATCTCTTTTCATTCCTCCCAGCCCCAAACATGCTTCCCAGTCTCTGGGGCCTGCCTTCTGTTCTCTACCTCCAGGAGATGAGTTTTTTCAGCTCTCATGTTACATTTGTCTTTCTGGTCCTGCTTATTTCACTTAACATAATGGCTTCTGTTATTATGGGTTAGGGTTCTATCCATGTTGCTGCCAATGACACAATTTCATTCTTTTTTTTATGGCGAAATAGTTTTCCATGATGTATGTTTAAGACGTTTTCTTTTTCCATTAATCTATTATTGATGGACACTTATGTTGATTCTATGTTGTTGCTATCATCAATAATGTTGCAATCCACACGGGAGTGCAAGTATCCCTTTGATATATTGATGTCTTTTCCTTTGGATAAATACAGCAAAAATAGGACTGCTCAATTTTATAATTGTTCTATTTTCAGTTTTTTGAGAATTCTCCATACTGTGTCCCATAGTGGGTGTATAATTCATTCTCACCAACAGTGTATAAAAGTTCCCTTTCCTCCACATCTTCACTAACATCTGTTGTTTTTTGACTTTCAAGAAATAGCCATTCTAAGTGGGATAAGATGACAATCTCATTCTAATTTTGATTTACATTTTCCTGATGAATAGAGATGTCAAGTATTTTCTCATATACCTGTTGCTATTTTGTATTTCATCTTATGAGAAATGTCCATCCATGTTCTTCTACTTAAGAACAGCAAATGTCTTTTACTATTGAGCTATTTGAGTTCGTTGTATATTTTGGATATTATTCCCTTAACAGAAGATTAAGTTGCAAAATTTCTTCCATTATATAGATTGTCTCTTCACTCTGTTGTTTTCCTTGCTGTGAAGAAACTTATTAGTTTAATATGGTCACATTTGTCTATTTTTGTTTTAATTGCTTGTGCTTTTGAGGTCTTAGCCATAAAGTCTGGTCCTAGA
The DNA here is from genome assembly GCA_963573935.1 of Arctocebus calabarensis. NCBI lineage: Eukaryota > Metazoa > Chordata > Mammalia > Primates > Lorisidae > Arctocebus > Arctocebus calabarensis. The sequence continues at coordinate 49,733 of CAUYON010191043.1, forward strand.
CCAATGTCCTGAAGTGTTTCCCCTATGTTTTCTTTCAGAAGTTTTACTGTTTCAGGTCTTACACTTAAATCTGTAATCAATCATGAGTTTATTTTTTAACATAGTGAGAATAGTGGTCCATGTTCATTCCTGTGCATATAGGTATTCTATTTTCTCAGCACTACTTATTGAAATGGGTGTTTGTCCCCATTGTATATTCTTGGCATCTTTGTTGAAAGTTATTAGCTGTAAGTAGGTGGATATATTTTTTAGCTGCCTGTTCTGTTCCATTGGACTATAGGTCTGTTTCTATACTAACACCATGCTCTTTTGATAACTATAGCTTTGTAATACACTTTAAAATCAGGTAGTCAGTTAAAAACAAATAAACAAGCAAAAAAGTTCATTTGATTGTTTTTCTCAGGATTTCTTTGGCTATCTTGGCTCTTTTTTTTTTTTTTTTTTTTTTTGTTCCATACAAAGTTCAGGATTGCTTTTACTTGTTCTATGAAAAAAAGAAATTAGTATTTTGATGGGGATTGCATTGAATCTGTACATTACCATGGGCAATGTGGTCATTTTAATGATATAAATCCTTCTGGTCCCTTAGCATGATATTCTTTTAGTGATTAGTGTTTGGTAGCTGCCCCTGCAGAGGTCTTTCACCTCCTTGGTTAAATTTATTCATATTTTATATTTTTGTAGCTCTTATAAATAAGATTCCTTTCTTGATTTCTTTCTTAGCTAGTTCATTATCGGTATGCAGAAATACTATTGATTTTTGTGTGTTTTTTTGTATCCTGAAACTTTACTAAATTTATTTCTTAGACCTAAGTGTTTTTCCTGAAGTCTTTAGGTTTCTGTTGAAATAAGATCATGTCTCCTCCATGGAATACTATGCAGCCTTAAAGAAAGATGGAAGTCTTTACCTCTTTTGTGTTTACATGGATGGAGCTGGAACATATTCTTCTTAGCAAAGTATCTCAAGAATGGAAGAAAAAGTATCCAATGTACTCAGCCCTAATATGAAGCTAAGTTATAGCTTTCATATGAAGGCTAAAACCCAATTATAGCACA
>CAUYON010191045.1:0-17431 GCA_963573935.1 Arctocebus calabarensis
GTGGGGGTCCGTGTGTTTTATGGGTGGCCTCAGTTACAACAAGCCCAGGAATTGGAGGTTGCTGTGAGCTGTGATGCCACAGCACTCTATCCAGGGTGACAGCTTGAGGCTCTGTCTCAAAAAAGAAAAGAAAAGAAAAAATGAATATGCTTGCATTTCCTCACATAAAGAGTTATAATGGTTCGTAAGTTATTGTATATCTACATTTCTAAGTGATATTCATTTTTTCACTGCATTATTCACAATTCTACTTGAAATCTATATCATAAAAACCCAATTAGGGACTTAACCAACACTAGAATTTCTTGTATAAAATAAGGTGTCCTTGAGTAACACAGGTCTGAACAGTGTGAGTTCCCGAACATACAGATGTTTTTCACCTCTTCCACCCTGGGGCAGTAAAACCGAGCTCTCCCCTGGCTTCTCCTCCGGGACCTGGGAAACGTGAAGACAGAGCAGAGATGACCTTAACCACAATGCATTTCCACATAGTGAATGATGAATATATTGTTCTTCCCTTTGATCCTTAATAACATTTTCTTTTCTCTAGCTTACCTTATTGTAAGAATATAGTATATAATATGTAGAAAGTACAAAATATGTTACTTGGCTATTTATGTTATCAGTAAGGCCTCTAGTCAACAGGAAACTACTAGTAATGTTTTGGGAGTCAAAGTTATACACAGAATTTCAGCTGTGCAGGGGCTGGGGCTCCTAATCCTCACGTCCTTTGAGAATCAACTGGAGTAGGGAAAAGAAGATGAGAAGGAAATCGATTGGTATATAAAATTATAAATAATAAATCAAGAAATGAAATTGCATAGCTGACAAATCGCATGCATCTGGATCTAATGCTGCAGTTGGTCTTTAAATAGAATATTAATTTTTTCTTTTACTACCCAGCCCAATATTCTCTATTCTGCTGGTTGTAGTGGTTTTCTTAGTAACTTTTATTCTGAAAAGGTCTGAGGGTCTAAGACTTAGTAGTCTGAACTTATCAGGTTTTGATGATTTAAATATATATAGGTATATATAGTATATAGTTGGGAAGTCTTTCGGTTGATTTAACCCAGTACTTTGGATCTCTATGTAAGCAAAACAAAACCCAGAGTGAATGTGCATAGCCTAGGAAAATGAAACTTAAGCTTTACCAATCAGAATCTGTCCACTAACCTCTAACTAGGGAATTTCCATCTTATCCAATCAAATTTTCTTTGCTTCTGCAAACACCTTGCAAAAGCTCCCCCGTCCTCCTTTGTGGATCTCTGAATTGCTTGCAGGTTGAATTCTGTCTAATTTGTGAATCACTGAATGATCAAATAAACATTAAAGTTTTAAGGTGCCTAATTTTATTTTTTTTAAATGAGATATCTTTACAATTTATGCTGGAGTAGGAAAATTTTAAGGAGGTGCTCTAAGAAATCTCTACTTAAGTGCAAGATTCTCTATTCTGGAGGTTAGTCTCCCTTCATAATCGGGATCAATCACTTCAGGCAATCAAGTCACACCATTCTTTGCCTATAGGTTAACTGGGAAGATAAAGCAGTCAGGTGACAGCACCAGTTCACAGACTGCTCTCGTGAGAATTAATATCTATAAACCAGGGAGCCCATGTAGCATGAGAAGTCAAAACACAAAGAAAAAACATGAAGAAAGCAAAACAAATAATTCAAAGATTTTACAAAAGAGAAGGCAATAAGTAAGGAATTTGAAAAGGCATGTAAAAGATGAGAAGAAAACCTGGAGCAATTGGAGTTATAAAAGACTGTAAAATAATGTATTTCAAGAAGAAATTGGGGTCAAATGTATTGAAGGGTGCTCAGAGACCTGTTCACATAAGAAAAGAGAATTGAAAATTGCATTTAACAACAAGAAGACCTCTAGTGACTTTGATGCGTATAAAATAAGTGGTGTGAACAAGAATCATACTAAAAGTAGGTTGGAAGCAAAAAGGTGGGGATGTGGAGGAAGCAAAGGCCGACATTTGCAGAAAATAGTGTTGTGGATATAATCAAGAAATTAGGGGAATAATTGGAAAGAATGGGATTAAAGAAGTGATTTCAATAGTAGCTAAATTTTTGTGTGGTACATTAAAGAAAAAGAAACAGAAGATCACAATGGAGCAAAAGTAAAACTCTTGCCAAATTAAATTTGGTTCCTTGAGCTCTGTATATGCAAGCACACAGGACTCTAACTTTAGTCATCCTTTGTGCTGCCTACCCCCTTCTCTTAGGCTCTGTGATCATTGATGATCAGATGGTACTGTGACCAGTTTGATTCTCTGGTCCTATCAAATCCACCAGCTACATTGCTTCTTTGCGAGGACTGAGTCTTAAGGCCCAGAGATCCTCCCAAACCTCCCATCCGCAAGATATTCTGTCTCTGCTCTGTAGAAACATTTTAACCTGATGTGAAGTTTTCTTTCTTTTTATTTATTTTACAGTCATTTCTTTACCTGTTCCTCAAAATTTATTTTTCCCTTGGTGTTCATGACACAAAGGCATAATCTCCTCCATGGTTTTAAACATTTATAAATCAAAGCCAAAAAGGCAAATGCCTACAGGCACCTCTGCCTTCTACCAAAACACAAATCTTCTGTAAGAAGAAAACACAAACAAAACCTTAACCAAGTACAGTAGAGAAGAAATACCCAGAAAAATGTTTGGAAGAGAACAAAACAATGCAAGAAAACAACTGTCTCATATTTCATGACTACACAATATATTCCAATTAAGATAGATAGATAAATGGATAGATAGACAGATAGAAAGATGATATATATATATATATATTTACAAACACATACCTATGTACACTGACACCTCAAAAATAAGTAACCAAAGCAAAAATCTCAAACAGTGGAGGTTCATTAAGCCAAAATTTGTGGATGAGTCCAGGAAAAGTACAAACCACAGAAGCATCTGTGGCCTGTGCTCTCTGGAAGAGGAATTTGGGAAATCAGTATTTAAGGGGAGGGGACATACAGAAAAAAAATGAGAAAGGAAGGGAAGTGAGGCAAATAGTTACAGTCTGTGAGACACTTTAGTTAGTAGCAGGAAATCTGTATTTTACAAAAGGCAAGGTGAAAGTTTAAAGAGAAAGAGAATAAAGGAAGAATCAATTATGAAGTTGTCCTTGGATAGGCAGAAGAATGACGGATCTCGAGGCGGTTCTGCACCTGGGAAGATTAACTTGTGATCTTGTAACGGTTTGTGTAGAATCAAACAGATTTCAGTTTAGGATCCAGTCTAAGCCTGCAGAACTAAAGTTACAACACACATGCCCTTGTTTGTAAGAGGCCAGCAAAGAATTTTCTTATAAATGATGTAAGGGGCAGTCCTTGTTGATTCTTCATGCATTTTTCCTTTCTGTGGGGATCGAGCTGATGCATAATAGTAGTAACAGCCACTCCTGTAGAAAGGAGTGTTGAATGACTTGTCCTCGAGACTTGACCTTTCTTTTAGGGTAAGGAATTGGGATATGGTCCTAGGACTTTTGTTTTCCTTTACAACACACGGACAGACAGACACACACACATGCATACACTCATATATATTCATGTATAATTTCAGGAAGTGATAGATAACCCCTCCGGTGCACAAGCCAGGTAGGCTTCAGTTTTCCCCTGACACTGTCTCACCTAATCACCTCCTGTCTTTCATAAATGCTTCTTCTCCTTCATCAAGGTATGTACTGATTCTCCATCTTCACAATAGCTCTCTTGAGAAACACCCTGAACTAGGAAAAATGCAGTTTGAACGGTTCAAAGGTTATTTTTACTAAGGTATACCAGGTGCAAATTTTATGAAATCAAATGATATTTGCAAACAAATGGTGAAATAAACCAAAGAATAATTGAAAAATTAAAGATAAGACAAAAATGTTTTGCCACTCATTTATTTGGACTTTAATTTCCTACACTATACAAGGAGAGCACGGTGCTCTCTCATATCTGACTTTTATTATTATTAAAGAGCCCTGTTACCAGCTGCCCCACTTCATGCCAAGAGACGCCCGTGGCACAAAACTTTTTCCATGAGAGTTTATGGAACTCTGATTTGCTGACTTATTCTCTAACCTTTAATGTTCACTTTATTAAACAGGGAACATTTAATTAAATTGCACTAATACATTTAATTAAATGTCATCAATCTATACTTGCACCATGTGGTGATTTTATTACAAAGAGGAAGTTTTCCTAAATTCAAAACTCACTAATATATGAAAGCAATATAAATAATCCTTGGACTTTTTACCCTTGGAATCTGTATCAGTGTTTGGCTTCAATTCTAGGCCTTTACGTTCTCCAAAATTAAGCAAAAGTTCTGGCACTGCAGTTTTGCTTGGGTGGCGTGAGTTCTCATAAGCATTGAACAAAATGGAGGGTGACCCAGTGACAGTGGTAAACTCCTAGTTCACCTGTCCACGTTTCTTTCTTAGACATGTTGGCATTTGAACTGTTTCTTTCACTTTTCTGAAAACTGTAACTTCTTTTTTCTATGTCCTTTTCTTTTTCAATAAAGCATCTATTCACCATAGAACAAAGCACCTTTTCACATCTAACAGGTTCGATTTCCTACTCTGAATGTAGCTGTGTAACAGAAAATTTAGACACACCCAGACACTTCTGTGCACATTAGATTGGGAAATTCTTCTTTAGAAGAAAAATAATTATAAAAAGATATTTTAAATTATGAAAATATTTCCAGGCTAACTCTTGTTTTAATCATGAAAATAGTTCTGGCTAGCAAATAGTCCAGTTAGGAAGGTCAATAGCCACTGGTCCCACCAAATTGACTTTTAAATACAAATTACCTTTTAAATACAGTATATGATGTATATTCACGCTGGGAATAGCAATAGCTGGACTTATAATTGTTTTTAAAGGTGACTATTGGACAGTATCTGTCACATAAATACTCGGCTCCTCATAAACAATTTGAGTATCTGTGGTCAAAAACAAAGAGGTCTTAAGTCAATGCTTGACCAACTGCTTTCCCAAAGACTTTATTTATTTTTATTTTTATTTTTTACCATTTTATAAATAACAAAGGAACATGTGGAATCTATCTGTGTTTTTGTAGTTACTTATTCCTCAAGCATCACACCAAGAGTTTTCTTGCATGCAATATATTTCATAATAAAATTACTTTTAAAAGAAATAGAAGCAAGAATATTTTGGATAGTAATTTTTATTAACATGAAACCAGGCTATTTGGACTTTCCAAATGTAATCACAGATGCTATGAGTGGATCTCCTAAGCATCTTCTGCTTATTTCAATGTTGTAATCTGAATCTGAAAGTCAAGAGCTTCCTAGACATAGTTTTCTATTTACTGTGGCCTTTTAACTGAGTCATCACTCTTTGATCTCCAAAAAATTTGGTATTGGAAAAAAAAAACTCTGAACCCCATAAATGTATCAATGTAGAAAGCTATGATTTAATAAAAAATTATTTAAAAAAAAGAAATTGAGTGAATTTATTTTAGGAACTGAGAAGAACCAAAAGGTTTAAAGAATTCCAGATCATTGGCTTGGCGCCCTGTTAGCACAGTGGTTACAGCACCAGCCACATACACCGAGGCTGGTGGGTTCGAACCTGGCAGCACTAACTGCAACAAAGGAAATAGCCGGACTTTGTGACAGGTGCCTGTTGTCCCAACTACTGGGAGTCTGAGGCAAGAGAATCGTTAAGCCCAGGAGTTGATGTTGCTGTGAGCTATGATGTCATGACACTCTACCAAGGGTAACATAGTGAGACTGTGTCAAAAAAAAACAAAAATTCCAGATGGTTGATTTGTATAGTTGCAAAAATTTGACCAATTTTATTCAACTTCATAAGGGGAGTAAGAGAAAAGAAAAAACAGTGAAAGAAACTAATTAAAATACTAAGTAAATGGCTCAGCACCTGTGGCTCAATGGGTGAAGGTGCCAGCCATGTACACCTGAGCTGGCGGGTTCGAATCCAGCCTGGGCCCACCAAAAAACAATGATGGCTGCAACCAAAAAATGGCTGGGCGTTGTGGTGGGCGCCTATAGTCCCAGCTACTTGGGAGGCGGAGGCAGGAGACTCGCTGGAGCCCAGGAATTAGAGGTTGCTGTGAGCTGTGATGCCACAGCACTCTACCCAGGGTGACAGCTTGAGGCTCTGTCTCAAAAATAAATAAATAAATAAATAAAATAAAAATAAAATACTAATCAAATGGACACTGATTATCTTCTAAAGTCTAGATTCTTAACATATGTCTTTTAATTAAAAAAAGAAAAAAAACCCTACCCTATACCCTAACGTTTGCATATGAAATTTTGACATTAATTCTGACATCATTGATTCCCTTTCCATATCTCTCATATCCTTCCCCCCCCTTTTTAAAAATGTGGTTAGTGGCACAATCATAGCTCACTGCAGCCTGGTACTCATGGGCTGAAGGGATCCTGCTGCCTCAGGCTCCCAGATAGATCGGGCTATAGGTGAGCACCACCATACCTGGCTAATTTTTTCTTATTTTTAATGTGGTGATGGGTCTTGCAGTATTGCCCAGGCTGGTCTGAGTTCCTGGCCTTAGGTGATCCTCCTGCCTCAGCCTCTCAAGTTGCTGGGATTTCAGGTGTGAGCCATGGTGCTGGGCCTGTGCATGCCCTTTTCTCCTTACCACTCCAGTCCTTTCCAATTAACTTTTGATTTCCAACTCTAGCACATCTTTGCCTGAAGATTTTTTCTTGATGCAGGACCCACTTTTCCACTCTCTCCAAAGTTTTTAAGCTTTGGTTAATACAAACTATTACAAACACCTCAACCTTCTGTAGAACAAATCTTCTCTGAGATGCTACCTTATACCTCTAGTGTTCAACTAACCATTGAAGAAATTCAGGTAAGCTAAATCTTAGCCATGAGTTTTGTGCTTCACTCCGTGGCTTCCCAGCAGAGCTAAGCTCCTGTACTCACAGTCACAGCTGGCTTGGTGACACATTCTTTTGGGGGGTGACTTTGCTTCCCTGTCTTATTTTCTACTCTTATATGAGAATTTTCTTTCACCTCCACGTAAATTTCTTTTACTTGAATTTTTACTTCTGGAGATACCCAAAGACAACACTAATTTTGTTTGCTAATAATTTGTATTCTTACAGACAGGTTTTGCACCAGTGCTGCGTTAGGACACATGTGACTATAATTACAACAGAAGGGACGGGGAGAAGGAAAAGTAGGTGACACCTAAAAAAAGAATCTTTTTTCCTCGTTCTCAGCCCAAAGAAATCACTACAGCTGTCAAATTCAAACAGGTAAAATGTCAGAACAAGATATTCCATCAAAGGACTTCAAGTAGTGTGACTTGGAATATCTTAATTCCTCAGCTGAATTTTGAAAAATTAAAAGAAATTGTATGACATATGGGCTGATAGTTAGGAATCTAGACTGTCAGTCTGAGATGTCAGATAATTCACCTAAGATAGAAACCTGAACTTCCTTCCAGCAATGCGTAATACTGCTATTCTTTTTCTGTTGAAAGGGTTCAAGACATGCGACCTCAAAATATGCTGTTTTGGCACAGGAATTATTTTGAACTAAAGGTACTTGACAAACAGCAGATGTGGGAGAGGCTCTTTGACCTCTCCCTTTCTACCTAAAAGCAAGTCATAAAATTTTCTTGTCCCAGGAAGAGAATATGATTGCTATTAACAGAGACTAGAAAGTGATGTTGAAATGAATCTGTACAAACAATCTTATTAAAATAATCCTTATAGTCTATTCATTCCCACTCATGTATTTCCAAGTCACTGCCCACTATTTACTTTGGTTAGTAGACTAAGCCTCTTTGTCTTATCATATCTCCACAATTTATAATTCTTTGTAAAATGTATGCAAACTTCTGGGCCTAACAGATTCTTCTGATCTTCATTTTCCTTCTGTAGACTCTCATGTACAATGTAAGATATTAAATAATTTCATTAAGGGCAGTGCCTGTGGCTCAAGGGGTAGGGCGCCGGCCCCATATGCCGGAGTTAGTGGGTTCAAACCCAGCCCTGACCAAAAACTGCAAAAAAAAAATTAAAATAAAATAAATAAGTTCATTAATTTATTTATAAATATGTTTATAAACATATTAGTCTCTCTTATGTAAGTTTAATTCTTAGTCCAGTCACAGAACATAGAGTAAAAAGAATTTCACTTTTATTGAACTGTGCTTGAGGCTACAGGTGTTAACATAGAATCTTTAATTAAGACTATATATGACTTTTTTAGGGAAACTGTATCTACACACAAGAATTGCTATTTTTTTTATCTAAAATTTTATTTGTCATTAGCCTTGATGTGTACCCAGTTTAAACTACATATGTAAACTATGGCCTAGAAAGTACTAAAGCTCTGTTCTGTAACACACACACACACTTTTCACAGATCCACAGAAAAACATGGTAGCTTTATAAAAAGCCTAAGGTAATGATGCTCCTTGTCATGCACAAGAGACTATGACACTGCATTTTTACCTGTGCAGGCCTCTCACGAGGACATTCTGGACTGGATTTTATACCACATTCAGAGACATAAAGCAGTAGGGCTTTAGAGCTGAATCTCAAGGTCTAGACAAAATCAGTCCTAATCATTGTTCTGCCTAGTAGTAGCTGGGTACCTAAAACAAGTTATTTAATATGTTTGTTCTTAGATTTTTTTCATCAATAAAACAAAGAATTAGACACTTGTGTATAATACTTGGCACAGTAGCCAAGCTTAGCATTATCCAATAAGGGCAAGTTCTTGGTAATAACAATAATAATACTAAATGGTAACAAAAAGCATCTTCTAGTTAACAATTAAAACATATGTGATGACCAAATGCACTTGCTTTGCCCTTAGAATCCTAAGAGGGCAAGAACATACTTTTCCAAGAATATTGAGTGCTGAGATACACAATGAATTGCATGGTGGGGGGAAAAAAAAAGCGCTCTACTGTTTAAGCCATTTAGTTTTCCTGGCCTCATCTGTATGATAATGGTGTATGGTAATTAATCTAGGCAAGCTTTCCATTGGCTTCTATGAATATCCCAAATAAAACATTTTTGCTCAAGTTTGAATAGCCTTGCAAATGCTTGCTAATTTAAATATGGGCAGCAAATGTTCAAAACAATGGACTCCTTTTCCCATTATTTTGATAACAAAGCCCTTCTATAAAAACTTTCTTCTTCCCTTGCTTCCTCAACAAGCATCACCTTTGAAAAACATTTATTTTAAATATTAATTTGATGATTTCTAGATGCAGTGAGCACAGAAAATAAAAATCCTTTTAATTGTTTGTACCCTCAATGCCCAAACACAATAAGCAGAAGTAATCAAGAACCATAAAAATGATTACCTGAAGACAATATCGACTTTCATTATTTGCTTATTCCCCAATTGCCTGTATTGAGCAAAAGACTCAATAGCATAAAGGATTTAACAGAAACATTTATGAAAGACTCACCCGTGTAAGGGATTATTGGCTTCATTAACAAGTGACAACAGACAGACATTTATGCTGTAGCTACCTTTCAGAGACTTACCTTGTTCTCAGGATATGTGTGTTGAATTAACAACACCAATGTACTTACATGTGAAGGTACTCAACATGCGGGCAGTTAGATGTATAGTAAACTAGTGGTGATGACTGCTTACACATTTGTTAATATTCCTTACAATTAAGGCTCTTCTGATATTTCATTTTTCAAAGATACGGGATTGACAGAATCTCCAACTGCTGCCCCCTTATAATAGGAGGAAAGTATAAGCACACTGGCGTGTATGTGAGCCAGAAAGTGCAGTGTGGAATTATGAGTTATAAATCAATAAGTTGGGTAAGTGGTTAAATGGTGTATGCTTGCCACCATATTTACAAGAGGAACATACATTATTCAGCTTATTTGAGTGAGCTGTTCACTTCTAAAAAACACAAAATAAAAACCATCATTTGTCATTTATGGAAAAAGATATTCATATCAGTTGTTTCAACTTCTTCCTTGTCTTAATCGTTAATGGATTTCATATTTTCCCCACTGGTCTGCAAAAACTTCTTGTGATAAGATTACCAGTTGATACCAATCAATTAGTAATGATTCTAATTCCAATAGCAATATTTTATTTTCTTTATTTGATCTTTGTGTATCATTAAACCTATTAACCACCTTTCCCTGCGATGATCTCCTTCTCTGCTTTTAGTGATCTGATTTTCTTTTGTTTGTTTGTTTGTTTTTGCAGTGTTTGGCCGGGACTGGTTTTGAACCCACCACCTCCAGCATATGGGGCTGGCGCCCTGCTCATTTGAGCCACAGGTGCCTCCCCCTGTTGTCTGATTTTCTTGACATTCCTTTTACCATACCATGTCCGTTTCTGTTCTTATAGTCTATCATCTACTAAATAAGCGGAACACAAGCTTTATCATACATTTGCTTGCCTATCTATGATATCTGTTTAGAACAAACAAGCAAAAACAAAAAAATACAACACCCCACCCCCCAAAAAAATCTATATCTCAGCACATCCCTGAGCCCTGTCACCAAAATAGAAAGGATGACCCAGGGAACCTTTATCTGCAAAACAAACTCAGATGATTCTGACATATGGCTCATGAACTATATTGCTTCAGATATTAGGGTTATCCAGCAATGTCACAGTTCTCTTACTTCCCTTCACGGCATGGTATTACATGCCTTAGATATTTACCATATGTTTGTGCCTCCCAAGTCAACTATATCTAAGTCATAACCTCTCTCTAAACTTCAGACTGAGATTTCCAACTATTAACAGACACCTTTACAGGACAATTCTATAAATATCTCAAGTAAACATCAAGTAAACATGTTTGACTTGTTGTTGAAAAGAACATGTCTTTTTTTTCTTTTACTTCCCAATTTACTTACCATTCTGTTGGACTTATTCATCAGCTGTACCATCACCCACTCAGGCCGTTGAACCAAATCTCTTTGGAAAATCTTAGCCTCTTTGCTCTCTTCCAAATATCCACATTCCATTTACCTTCAACACTCCTCATCAATTACCCAGTCATTTGTAAAAGTCCCTTTTTAGGAAAAGAAAAAAATACAAAAAGAATTCAAATAAATGGCATTAATTGTCTTGATACTGGCTCAAGTATACTAAGTTCTTTTTATTTAAAAGGCACAATCTGTGGGAAAGCTTGTTCCATTCATTCTTTCAGCTAGTGGAGTGTTCTTAATAAGCTGCACTAATATTTTACTTAATAGGGTAATTTCTTAAACTCTTATGATATATTTCTCAATAGTCTTTTTAATGTGATCTATGTCATTCAATTTCACTCTTCAATAGGTCCTTGGTCTCAGGGATTTGAAGAATGAACCTATGGACCACAGATCAGTGGTAAGATAGGATTTTTATTAGAAGTTAGAAAGGAATACAGAAGAAGTAAAAAGAACCAGAGCTTCTGGGAGGGGGAAAGAGCTGAACTACCTGGAGAGTCTCTACAGGGGCTCTTTATCTAAGGGTATCATGTTTTAGAATTACCCTTGGCCAGGAGTTGGTAGATATCAAAACATCTTTTCAAAATTAATGAGTACATTAACAATTGAATGGATATAGTTCCTCCTCCTCTAGGGCAAGGTTATCAGGTCCTTTACAGTCTTTGTCTCTGAGAAGGGATTAGGGTTTGTGCCCCTACTCAAGGTGGAACCACCCAAAAAACTATCTGGGACTGCTTTGTCCCCATGATCTTATCAAAGCCCAGAGCGTTTGTCCCCCAAAAGGCAGTCTGCTTATGCCTTTAAATGGAGGTCTGACTCTGAGCTCACCTGGTCCTAGAGAATGGCGGCTCCTTGTCTAGCCTTGAGTGATGGAATCCTGTATCAATTCTAAGGGAGAAGACAGAAGTTCTCTTTGGCATCATAATATTTTATCATATAGAAGTTTTTCAAAGTAATTAATTTTAATCATGAAAATAGCTGTTTGTTAAAGGAACTTATTTTTTTGACATTTGCAATTATAAAATTATTTTCTATAATTTACTCAACTATAATTTTTCTGTGCTAACATTTTATTTTTATAATAAAATTTATCATTGAATTTAAAGAAATATGAAATATTTTATCAGCTTCTCAGAGAATCTATTATATGATTGGTTACATAAAAACTTTGTTAATTTTTGCAATAAATATTTAACAACTAAAAAATGAAATAATATATCTTTCCTATAACTAAATATAGGTATATAGATATATACTATAGATATACATATATAGTATATGTATGTATAGATATACATATATGTAGTTTATATATATATATCTAAATATATACTATCTTGTCCAGAAAAATTCCATGTAGAAATAATCACACATACCATATTTAATATTCTTAACAATTTTTCCCTCATTGCTGTCAGAATATTATTGTCTTCTACTTCTTTTTCTGAGACATACATGATTTCTTGATGTTAAGTTAAACAATGGTTTGAAATAGAAATTAATTATTCAGAATTAGGCATTATTCAAAGTATTTGTTTACAAAGTCTTTTTTCTCTTCATCTGAAAATTAAAATTATGGTGAGGGGCATATATTTCTTATAGCTGATATTTCATGCCTTAATCATGTGTAATTTATGAAAAATGTTTTCTGGTACTTATCAAAATTACCTAATATGTTATCCTAGTGCCAAGAAAAATGAAATGATGATGGGATCATTTCAGTGTAAACAGAAGAGCCACCATGCCATCTGCTGCAGGTGTCTGAAATGAAAGCAGACTGGCCTGTGGCCATCCCTTTGCATACTAAGACCATGTCCATTTACCTCCAGAGGGGTAAAAATTATTTATGTTAGATTTTTGTAAAGTTTCATCAGGAATAGTAAGGTTTATTAACCATTACTATTTAATTATCTGAAATTTATTATCTAGTTTGATTTGGGGATCATCTACTTTTATTTTACCTGTGTTCCAAGGCCACCTTTAAAGTAGTAATCCAAGTTCCATGTTTGCCTTAATTAACAAACATTTTAAAGCAGACCTTTACACATATTAAGTTTAGTCATTTCCATCAGCATTTTTTCTTAGGTTCTATTTTTTTTTTTTTTTTTTGAGACAGAGCCTCAAGCTGTCACCCTGAATAGAGTGCGATGGCATCACAGCTCACAGCAACCTACAATTCCAGGGCTCAAGTGAGTCTCTTGCCTCAGCCTCCCAAGTAGCTGGGACCACAGGCGCCCGCCACAACGCCCGGCCATTTTTTGGTTGCAGCCGTCATTGCTGTTTGGTGGGCTCATGCTAGATTGGAACCCACCAGCTCAGGTGTAGTGGCTGGCTCCTTAGCCTATTGAGCCACAGGCACCGAGTTCCTATGTCCTATTTTTTTGTTACTATCTCTGTTTTTCGGATTACAGACTTGGCCCTTGTTTTGGTGCTGATATGCCACGGCCTAACGTTATTCTTAACCAGCATGTGTGCCTAACATTTTGCTAACCCAGTGTCTTTGCCTGAGGCATTGAGTCTGCATTGATAGAAGTTATCAAGGCATCATAATCTTTTATTACATAAAAGTTTTTTAAAGTGATTTATTTTTATTCATGAAAATAACTATTTGTCAAAGGAACTTATTTTCTTAACATATGCAATTATAAAATTATTTTCTATAATTTACTCAAATATATTTTTTCTGTGCTAACATTTTATTTTTATAATAAAATTTATCATCAAATTTAAAGAAATATGAAGTATTTTATCAGCATCTTAGAGAATCTATTATATAATTGGTTACATAAAAACTTTGTTAAATTCTGCAATAAATATTTAACAACTAAAAATGAAACAATATATCTTTGCTATAACTAAATATAGGTATATAGGTATACTTTACTCCATACTTGGTATGCTACCGGAATTTGGTTCTTCAGTAGGTCCTTGGTCTCGAGGATTTAAAGAATGCACCCACGGACCACAGATCAGTGGTAAGATAGGATTTTTATTAGACAGAAAGGAATACAGAAGTGAAAAGCACCAGAGTTTCTGGAAGGAGGAGAGAAATAACTGGGAGTCTCTACTGGGCTCTTTATCTAGGGGTATTAGGTCTTCAGAATTGCACTTAGTAGGTGGAAAACATCTTTTCAAAGTTAATGAGTGCATTAGCAAGTGAATGAAGGTAGTTCTTCCTCCTCTAGGGCAAGGTTATCAGGTCCTTCACAGTTTTTATATCTGAGAAAGGATTGGGGTGTGTGCTCCCTACTCAAGGTAGAACCACCCCAAAAACCATCTCTGCTGCTTTGTTCATGAGCTTAGTAGAGCCCAGAGGGTGTGTCCTAGAAGAGGCAGCCTGTTAGTGCCTGGAAATGGCCTCTGAGCTTACCTGGGCCTAGAGAATGGGGGGCTCCCTGTCCAGCCCTGAGTGGTGGAATCCTGTATCAGGTAGGACAGCATTGGTTTCTGACACATTTGTTCTTTGTATCTCAAACTAAGATCTGCAGGTACATTCTACAGATCTCATAAAATGTGTGTTGATACTTTATACATTATATAAAAGTCAAATCAATGACCAGTGCTATTACAAAATGTAGCTATCAGATTTCAGTGCCAGCATTTCTCTTTGTGTATATAATTTCAGCATTACCAAATGAGACCAAATGATGTCTGGCACACTGTACCAGTAAATGATTCATAGTAATTTATATCTAGAAAAAAAAGTATAGGAATTGAACCTAACATTTTACATAGTAATGTAGTGTGTTGAATTCTAAAGAATGTTCAAAGTAGCAATATCTCAATTATGATGATTGTGCCAGAGTAATATTATCAATTTTAAAATGAGAAAACTACACTTTAAAAAATAAGAAAACCATAAAATGCAATTTTTTTCTTTTAATATATCCAATATTAGTGCTATAATTTCAGTAAAACAATATCCTTTGTCAAAGCTTCATCAATCTTTTTAAAATTTTTCTTGACTCAGCGCCTGTAGCCCAACAGGCTAAGGCACCAGCCACGTACACCTGAGCTGGCAGGTTCAAATCCAGCCCGGGCCCACCAAACAACAATGACGGCTACAAACAAAAAAAAAAAAAAGAAAGAAATTTTTCTTACTTAATGCTTCATCCATTGAGTAGAAGAAGAGACATTTAACATAGATCATATAATATCAGTCATCAGAGGTAAAATTCAGCTGGATTTATTAGTTTCTGTCAGGAGTTATTTGATCTGACCACACTTATGAGATAATATCTAAGCATATCTGTTTGTTTAATTTTTTTTTTTTGGTAGATGCAGAGTGTCACTTTATCGCCCTCAGTTGAGTGCCATGGCGTCACACAGTTACAGCAACCTCCAACTCCTGGGCATCTAAGCATATCTGGCAGAGACATATTCTCTGCCAGTGCATTCACACTGCTAATATACATAAAAGTCTGCCTGATATGTGCGCACTGGAGACAAATCATTGAACACCTGTCACAGGGTTATTTTAAAATGAGATGGTAAATACATTTTTTTAAATACATGGCTTTGGCTGGACACAGTGGCTCACGCCTGTAATCCTAGTACTCTGGGAAGCTGAGGAAAGTGGATTGCTTGAGCTTAGAGTTTCAAAACCAGCTTGAACTAGACCAAGACTGTCTCTAAAAATAGCTGGGTGTTGAGGAGGGCACTTGTAGTTCTAGCTACTCTGGAGGCCAAGACAAGGGATCACTTGAGCTCAAGAGTTTGAGGCTGCTGTGAGCTATAACATCACAGCACTCTACTGAGGGCAACAAAGTGAGACTCTGTCTCAAAAACACAAAATAAAATAAATAAAATACTTATATTTTCACATAGATTCATTCTAAATATACGTTGCATAAAGTATGTTTCCAAATGCTACAGGAGAACAGCCAGATCTAAGCACAGCCGGCACCTGCCCAGGAGACTTACATTTTTCTTGTAAACTGTCTTTAATGTAAGAGGCACCACATCCTACTCCTCCAACCTGGGGTCAGGTGGAAGGCTCCAGAGACCACATCTGCTCTGTGGTTGGCCTGAGAGAGTGATAGCCGCTTGTAAAGTCTCTCCAACTTTAACAAAGCTTTATAGCGTACTCATGGCAACTAATACTTATAACAGAATAGGCTTTCTGTTTTCCCTTTTCATCATTTACAGGCCTTATCTACAGTGAAACTGGCTTGTGTTATTTTTTTGTTTTTTTTTTCTTTCTAATTCAGAATTCTGAGTTTTCTGACTGATCCACTGCATAGCATTGAACCACAGGTCAAAATTGGACCTTCCAGATTGCAATCTAGCAGTATCTGGGTGGTCAGGGTGGGTAGGTCCCTAACAGCATGTGGGCACTTCTATTTTTTCATTCTGCTTTTTGGCAGATGACAAAAATGCTGACAGACAAAATTCCTTGTTGCTAAGGACTTTAAGGCTAATGTTCGTTTGAAAGCCTATATGCTTATAATTCTGTATTTTGATTTTCTTTGGGAGGTTTTACCCTGGAGTGAAGCAAGAGAGTAAAAGTAGAGCTAAAGATCTGTCCTGACCACTCTCTATAGGCATTAACCAAACAGTCTGTAACACTCCCACCTCTGCTGTAGCAGATGTCTCTGTTATCTGTATACCCTTCCCTCGGTATGCGCTGGCCCTAATTAGTAACCTTGTAACTTCCTTAGCCCTCCCTCGCCTTTGAAGACAGGTCGCCTGCCCAGTGTCAAGGGCATGGGCCAATCTGACCTTCCCTTGAATCCCAAGGCTTTCATGCTTGTCACGTCCCTCACATCTTTTATGTCGCTCATGTGCACCCTAGCCCTAAAAAACGTATAAAAGAAAGGCAAGAGATTGAGTCGGTGGGCTCAGTTTTTAGGACTCTAGTCCACCGAGTCTCTCGGTCGGAATAAACTCGCCGTTTCCTCTATCCAGTGGTGCCTGGAGTCTTCTGTCTGTGCCAGTTTTCCTGCTACAAGAGTACAGTTTCTTCTTCCACTATTTGAAATATGGACTAAAAAGCTTACTTAAATGTATAATGTAACAAAATGAGTTACATGAGTAACAAAATTACAGTAGATATAATTTAAAATTCCAATAATTTGAATATTCGTGTTAACTTTATTTTTTTAATTATTTAAAATTTACCTCCTTGATCTCTTGGTATTATGTTGGATTAGAGTTATAAGCATAAAATGTTTTTAACATCTTTAGAAATTACGGGAAATATTTATTTATTTATTTATTTTTTTTAATATATCTTTTATTTTATTTCGTTATTTATTTATTTATTTATTTTGCAGTTTTTGGCCGGGGCTGGATTTGAACCCGCCACCTCTGGCATATGGGGCCAGTGCCCCACTCACTGAGCCACAGGTGCCGCCCGAAATATTTATATTTTAAAACATACTTTTAGTATATTGGATTCAGAAAACAACAAAATTCCGCTGATGAAATAACTAATGTCCTAAAGTGTTCCTTATTAATGATGAAG
>CAUYON010191056.1:0-11913 GCA_963573935.1 Arctocebus calabarensis
GCTGTAACAGGGAGTGTGCAAGGGAGGGGAGGGGTCAATCCGGAAAATTATTTCTCTGTGCTGGGAGGAGGTGGGTAGATGTCCCCAGGCTGTGTTTTGACATTTAAGCCTGGCTTGGGCGCCCTTTTTGGGCCCTCACAAACCTCTAATTCCTGGGCTCAAGCGAGTCTCCTGCCTCTGCCTCCCAAGTAGCTGGGACTACAGGCGCCTCCTACAAGGTCTGGCCATTTTTTGGTTGCAGCCGTCATTGTTGTTTGGCGGGCCTGGCCTGGATTCGAACCCACCAGCTCAGGTGTACGTGGCTGGTGCCTTACCTGTTGAGCCACAGGCGCTGAGCCAGGGCTTTTCCTTTTTAAACAAAACAAACCCTACTAGATTTCTGTTTTATAATTTTACATCAGAGCTAACAACCAGGGGACGGCTTTTTAAATTTCCCAGGGAAAGAGATCATCAGGCTGCATGTAGGACAATTGCTGCTAGAAACAGAACAAAATCCCACCCCTTCTAATATTATTATACTAATTTATTAAGAAAAAAAATGGCTCTTTTTCATTCAGTATTGTTTTTAAGATCGGTATATGCAGATTGTTTTTATCCACATTGGTATATGCAGCACTAATTCCTTTGAGTAGTTATATATTAACAGAAATATAGTAGAACCTCTGTAAGTTGACCACCCACGAGACTGTAACAAATTGGTCAACATACTCAGGTGGAACATAAGGAACTAGGCCTATTGTACTGATGTGTACATTTGGTGCATGTCCAGTCTACGAAAATTAGGTCAACTTAAGGAGGTGGTCAACTATGGATGTCCTACTGTATAATAATTTACTTCTCTAGTCCCCTACTGAGGGACAGTTAAGATTGTTCATGATGTGTTTTTCTTCTACAATGCTGCAAAGAACTTCCTTGTACATGTCTAATATAGCCAGGAAGGCCTCTCTGAGGATTTTCTCATTTAAGCTGGTACTTGAAGAATGAGAAGCTAGTCCTGTGAAGAGCCAGGAAACAAGAATTTCAAGTATCTACAACATACCACAACATATCTGCAGTAAAAGGGAATGGCATATACTAGACCCAATGAAGTTACAGTAAGGAAAAAAAGTGGCCAGAAAAAGGGATGGGTGGAGAAACAAGCAAGGACTACTCTGTTAATGGCTTTCAAGGCTATAGTAAGAAGTTTGGGTTTTATTGTGAATGCAAAGTCATTATAATGTTCTCATTTTTTCTAGGTTGGTCAGACCACACCCATGGTATTGTGAGTCCCTTCCTTTAACGTCACTGTGAACATAACATCTGTTGACTGAATACAGTAACTGCTTTTGTTCTCCATTTTGAAATAACCTGATTGCAATATTTTATAAAAAGAAAGAAAAATTACTTTTTCTTTCTCACCTTTTTGTGTCTGAGGGACAACTGTACATAAAATGAAACTGTATGCATTACAATTTCATTTTTCCATCAAAAGAGCTTTAAACGAAATGCCCCCCTTTCTCCATATTTTACAATCAATTTGTTGTTCCTTTTATTAAAATCAGATTGATCTCGTGAAAGATCTAAAGTCAATTTAAGAGCCGAAAAAATATCATGCTGCTAGGTCTAATACTATCTGAGGTGTGATAGAATCAGCTGTTCAACAAGAGAAACAATTGAAAAAAGTGAATTAATGTATCTATACTACAGTGTCAAATATTGTCCTGTAATGCTTTAAAAAATAAACTATTTCTAATAGTGGTTTGAATGTAGGCATTCCTTTTGTAACTCAGACAAACAGGCTAACATTTTCTCTCCATCCATTTCTTCTACTAGTCCTTCCTACGTTTGCAAAGTGGCTATATTATCTCGTTGGGAGGTGGGATATCACCCCACTTTATCTTACTTCCCTGCCCTCCAATAATTCAAGCACAGGAATCTTGCAGTCCTATTGCTGTAGTTTCACACTGATTTTCTTTGGAACATTCTTTTTGGTAACTAGTACTTTCCCATTTTTAAGGATATATATTCAAACTCAGAGAAATTTCAGTAAATTCTAATCTGGCTGATGCAGGTGAAATTTTCTCTTTTCTAAAATAACACCCTACCTGTTAATTTTTTTTCTTTTACTTGCAAGTTGGTCATACTGCTAAACCTTTACTTACTGCCAAAAAGAATGAATATCAAAAGGCATGGTATATAACTGTGTTTAATATATGCAATAAGGCAGAATCAAAATCCTATCAACATCGTGCAGAATTATAATTTCAGTGTTTGAAAAAAATTTAAGGATCAGCTTAAAATACAAGCACTTATCTTTTGTGTCTTCATGACAACAGGGTTTCCTTTTTTTTGAGACAGAGCCTCAAGCTGTCCCCCTGGATAGAGTGCCGTGGCATCACAACTCACAGCAACCTCCAATTCCTGGGGTCAAGCGAGTCTCCTACCTCAGCCTCCCAAGTAGCTGGGACTACAGGCACCTGCCACAATGCCCGGCCATTTTTGTTTTGGTTGCAGCCGTCATTGCTGTTTGGCGGGCCCAGGCTGGATTCGAACCCGCCAGCTTAGGTGTACAACATGGCTGGCGCATTAGCCCGCTGAGCCACAGGCGCTGAGCGGACAACAGGGTTTCTTTTCTTTTTTTTTTTTGAGACAGAGCCTCAAGCTGTCGCCCTGGGTAGAGTGTCGTGGCATTACAGCTCACAGCAACCTCTAATCCTGGGCTTAAGCGAGTCTCCTGCCTCTGCCTCCCAAGTAGCTGGAACTGCAGGCGCCCGCCACAACGCCCAGCCATTTTTGTTTTGGTTGCAGCCGTCATTGCTGTTTGGCGGGCCCAGGCTGGATTCGAACCCGCCAGCTTAGGTGTACGTGGCTGGCGCTTTAGCCCGCTGAGCCACAGGCGCCGAGCCAACAACAGGGTTTCTTAAGTGAAGTCAATATTGTTTTCAAAAGAGAGAGAAAAAGAAACTTCAATAAAACAAATCAAAACAACTGCAAAAGAAATGGCTCCATTCTAGTTTCAAAAATAAGAAAGATAACAAGTGTTTGTAAAGATGTGGAGAAAAGAGAACACTTGTATGCTATTGGTAAGAATATAAATTAGTATAGCCATTTTGGAAAATAGTGTGGAGGTTTCTTAAAAAACTAAAAACGTTCTAGATGAATGTATGATTTTAAAAAACTACAAAAAATTACCATATGGTGAAGGAATCTCACTTCTGAGTATATATCCAAAGGAACTGAAATCAGCATGTTAAAGAGATGTCTGTATTTCCATGTTCATTGCAGCATTATTTACAACAGCCAAGACATGAAATCAATCTAAGCGTCTAAGTGGATTTTTAAAATGCAGTGTATATACACAAACGAACATTATTAATATTTAGCCTTAAGAACAAAATACTTTCATTTTTGACAACATGAATGAATCTAGAGGACATTACGCTAAGTGAAATAAGCTGTGGACACAAAGATAAATACCACATGATCTCACATGTATCCGGAATTTTAAAATGTTGAACTTACTTAAGTAGAGAGTAAAATGGTGGTTACCAGAGGTTGAGGGTGGGCCGCGGGTGAGGAAAGGGGATCTGTTGTTTCAAGAAATAGAAAGTTCTGCTGAAGAGGAATGAATTCGGGTGACCTATTGCCCAGTAAGGTGACTAGTTAATAATAATGTTTTATGTATTTCAAAATTGCTAACAGGATGGATTTTAAACTGTTACCACAAAGAAATGGTAAGTGTGTCAGTTTATGGATATGTTGATCAGCTCATTTCACAATATATACATGTATCCAAACATCACATTGTATCTTACATACTACAAAGTGACAGTTAAAAATAACAATTTTTAGGGCGGCGCCTGTGGCTCATCGAGTAGGGCGCCGGCTCCATATACCGAAGGTGCGGGGGCCTCGGCCGAATTGCAAAACAGAAAAATAGCCGGGCGTTGTGGCGGGCGCCTGTAGTCCCAGCTACTCGGAGAGCTGAGGCAAGAGAATCGCTTAAACCCAAGAGTTTGAGGTTGCTGTGAGCTCTGACACCACGGCATTTTACCGAGGGAGACATAGCAAGACTCTGTCTCCAAAAAAAAAAAAAAAAAGTAGAGATGGAGCCTCCCTTTTGTTCTTCAGGCTGGTCTCCAGAGATCCTCCCCGCTGATCCTCTCGCCTAGGCTTTGCAGGGGCGCTAGGATTACAGGCGTAAAGCCACCGCACCCGGCCTTTCCTAATGCATTTTTCCTATGCATAAATACCATAATGATATTGTGTAAATGTGCTTTAGAACCACAAAGGAAAGGAACAAGTGATTTAAACCCCAGACGTCGCAACTTAAAAAATAACACCCATGAATGGCTTTCAAGAATGACAAAGGATTACACAAGTGGATGACACTGTGAGTATTCTAAGCTTAGGGAACAGCACAAGCGTCTCCTACATCTGAGAGTTAGAGATGAAGTTGCAAAAAGATGTTTGAAAATGGTCGCAGCAACCGTTTTAAGGTTAGCTGCACATTAGAATCACCTGGAAAACTTATAAAACTCCCGATGCCCAGGCGTCACACCATATCAATTAAAACTGAATCCACGAGGGGAGGCTCATATAGTTTTTAAAGCCCTCCCTGGTAATTCCAAAATGCAGTCAAGGTTCAGAATCACAGTTTTAAAGCAGGCTCAAAAAATTAAAAGTGGATTTTGATGGAAAAAGTGGCAGTAAGCAAAGAAAATTCACCGAAAGGCCTTTGAGGTCGGGCGGCTACAGCTGGAGCAGGGACAAAAAGCTGAGAGCCAGCCACAAAGGATTTAAGGGTCGTTTCTGTGTTGAACTGATGGGATTTAGAGGGCTGTAATGAACTCAGCATATACCTAGCTCTATTAAAGTTAACTTATTCTGCCAGCGACTTGGTCTCTACCCCCAATCATATTTTCTCGCATCTTTTCCCACAGTCAAAAAAAAAAAAAAGACGCAAGCGTTCTCTCTCTCTCACGAAACGCATCTCGGACGTCTGTGGGAGGAGCAAAGACTTGAGAAACCATATGCCGGCTGCTACTACCATTTCTCCGGCCAAGCCAGAGCCAGAACTCACAAACGCCTAGGGAAGGCCTTGCGGGTGTGTGTGTCAGGGCCTCACTTAGACTGCGACGAGCCATTCCTTAGGGCAATTTGTCCCTTTTAAAACGCCGGGGGCAGAAAAGGGGAGCAGCGAGGATCAGGGCGGGACACTTACTGACGTTCGCAGTGACCAGACCAGCTTCCGGCGGCGGGCGGTCCCCTTTTCCGCTTTCCCGCGCGCGGGGGCCCCGCCCTACTCCCACGCACCCACCGGCGCCGCCGCGCGCTGAAAAAGAAGCAGGTTCTGTTGAAGACCCCCTGCAGGTTCCCTTTCCGCTCTGCCTAACGACTTCCGCTTTGGGCCGTCAACATGGACGTTGAAGCTGCCTGCTGGGGCGGCTTCTGAGCAGTTGCGGAGGTGCAGGTCCTCCGCAGCTGCCGCCCCTCTTCCCCCCCCTCCCCCCCCTCCCCTCGCCGTCCCCTGCCCTTCGCTCCAGTCCCTGGAGCCGGCGGGCTCGTCGCTACATGGAGACAGACTTCCGCGGTAGGCGCACGGTTTCCTGTTCAGAGGCTGTCCGGCGGTAGGCGGTGGGGACTCTACTCGCGCCCGGTTTGGTGCGGTGACCGAGCGCCCGGGAGGCTCGAGGGTCTCATCTTGTGCTGTTGCGCCAAGGTCGGCCGCTACACTGCCATGGCACCAGTGCAGCTGGAGAACCACCAGCTGGTCCAGCCCGGAGGCGGCGGCGCGGGTAGCGGTGGCCCGGTGTCAGCCCCAGCTCCTCCTCCTCCGGGAGCCGCCGTGGCGGCAGCAGCTGCGGCTGCAGCTAGCCCTGGCTACCGGCTGAGCACCCTCATTGAATTTCTGCTGCACCGGGCCTACTCGGAGCTCATGGTGTTGACTGACCTGTAAGTGCCGCTAAACCCAAGCCTGTTCCCCAGTCTCCCCCACCCTTTCCCGCCGAACCGGCTGGAGGAGCTTTGCGCCACTCTCCCCCCGAGAGGCTGCTGTTTTCTCTGCTGGGCTGCTTAGTCTAGAATTTTTTAATTCAGGGTGTTCAGCGGAGGTGGAGGAGATGCTTTGCATTTGGGTTTTTCGGGCGATGAAGCTACCGAGACTTGCTAATTGTGCGCGTTGTTAGACTTTAACAGAAAATTATTTGAGGTTTTTATCCAAGTTCATGATTTCTTGGCTGGAAGCCCCAAGTCCAAAATCAGAGTTCAGAGTTTAAGAATACATAATATTCGAGTTTTTAAAAAAAAAAATCCCAAAGATGAGAAATCTGTTTTACAGCTTCTTGACAATTCATTTTATTAAAGGTAGGCTGTAATTGCTTCTAAGTTTGAACGCACAAGTTATGTATAAAATAATCCGGACGGCGCCTGTGGCTCGGTGGGTAGGGCGCCGGCCAAAAACTGCAAAAAAAAAAAAAAAAAAAATAGCCGGGCGTTGTGGCGGGCGCCTGTTGTCCCGGCTACTCGGGAGGCAGAGGCCAGAGAATCGCCTAAGCCCAGGAGTCGGAGGTTGCTGTGAGCTCTGTGACGTCTCGGCACTCTACCGAGGGCGATAAAGTGAGAGTCTGTCTCTAAAAATAAAATAAAATAATACAAAATTTTGGATTCTCAAGTATTTTTTTTCTGAAACGTTTGAGTGTTTGATATCTTCATGAATTTAGTATAAGTAAAGTACTTTTTGTAATTAGGATGCTGTTATCTCTTGGGAGTTCATTACCCATGAAATGCCTTGGGGCATGATTAAGGTGTTAATCCCTTCGGAATAGGATCAGAATACACTAATGATTTTCAGTATGTGAAGAAAAGGCCACTGTAAAATTTTGGGACTCTATTTTACATCTTATAACCCAGGTTCAGAAAAGTAAATTATGCTTGGGAGGCGGAGGTAAGAGGCTCGCTTGAGCCCAGGAATTGGAGGTTGCTGTGAGCTGTGATACCACGGCACTCTATCCAGGGTGACAGCTTGAGGCTCTGTCTCAAAAAAAAGAAAAGAAAAGTAAATCAGAGTTAGTTTTATTCTAGATTAGTTTGAAATATATTAGTATGCAGATGATAAGCTGTAAAGTGTCACAGTTATTAGAAACTTAAAATATTTGTAGGTGACTAAAAGAATTAGAATAGGTTCCACTTAACTCTTGTGAACCATCATTCTCTGTTTTGATGTTCTTTATTGAATGAGACAGAAAGAGGTAAAGAACACTACCCTTGTCCTATATCAACTTTTAAATAGCTGTTAATGAATAGGGATCATTGTAGTAATACACTTCTCTATACCATTTATTGTTGGGTTTCATAAAAATCCAGGAGTATCCATGAGAAAGTTTTGTTTTGTGAAGGTCACCTGTTCTGTGTAGAGCTGTGTGAAAAGGTTTTGAAAACTGCTGCTATCAGTGGCTGTGTAATTTGCTTTTCAATAGAAGATTGGTAGAAATTCCTTGAATCATACTGTTCTTTTTACTATTTTAGGGCTTGATTTATGAGGAGAGAAATATCTGTGTTATTGCTGTAGAATACGTATGTGGTTATAGTCCTACACTCTTTATATAATGGTGCTTCCCCATATT
This sequence comes from Arctocebus calabarensis, assembly GCA_963573935.1. Taxonomy (NCBI): domain Eukaryota; kingdom Metazoa; phylum Chordata; class Mammalia; order Primates; family Lorisidae; genus Arctocebus; species Arctocebus calabarensis. The sequence continues at coordinate 7,605 of CAUYON010191056.1, forward strand.
TCCATCTCTAGCAGGAACCTCTCTGATGAACACGAGACTCTATCCACGTGGCTATGTTTGGGTATCTAATGGACCTTAGTGCATACCAAGTCCAGAATCAAACTCCTGATTCCATACCCCCACCTCCAAACTCTTCTTTGCTATGTCACCAAATACCTCTTGGTGTTCAGGCCCCAAATTCTGGAGTAATTTCTGGCTCCTCTTTCTTTATATCCCAATGCAGTACATGAGCAAGACCTTACTTCAGAATCTGACTATTGCTCAATGCTTCCACTGAGTTTGTTTCACACCACCTATCTAATCATTCACCTGTGTTACCACAATAGCCTGCTCACTGGTATCTTTACTTGCCCCTTATCCCCCCACAGTTTCTTCTCCATAAAATAGCCAGGGTGATCCTTTTTAGAATTTCTCTACTCAGAAACCTCCAGTGGCTCCCTATCTCACTTAGATTAAAAAGTTTTTATAATCACCTGTATATATGGTGACTGTAATATTTATGGTCCAAACCGGGACACTTCTGAGCATGAAAGGTGGGGCTGTTAGTAATGTCAGAACAGGCATAAGCTGTAACTATTTTGAGCAAATCATGACATGGGGTCATCTTACCTTTAAGATTCTATATGAAAAAAATAAAAATAAAAAAGACTCCACATGATCTGTCTTCTCTCCTTTACCTTTTTAAGTTCATGTCCTCAAACTCTCCTTGCTTATTCTTTTCCAGCCACACTACCCTTGATGTTTCTTGATAGTACACAGCATGCTCCCAACTTAGAACCTTTGCTTTTCCCTCAGATCTGTTGTTTGCCTTCTCATTTCCTTTAGGTCTTTGTTCCCCTGTAACTTACCAGAAAGACTTTCTCTGACCACTCATAGAATAGTACTCTGTCCCTTCACTCTATCTTACTTGCTGCTTTTTCTCTATAGCTCTTATTGCTACCTGACATTATTAGTTTGTTTTCTGTCCTGTCCTTTCTCATATAAGGTCCATGAGGACAGAGATTTTGATTTGTTTGCTACTTTCCTATGAGCTGGAACAAAGCCCTGCACATAGCTGAGGCTTAATTATTTATTGATGTAATACATAAATGAATGAATTTTTAGATTTTTCACAAACGAGTATATGACCTAGTGTTCAACAGATCAGTAGGTTGACTGTTGTTCACAATAATCTGTTGTACATTTCAATACAACTAGAAGAGAATAATATGAGTGTTTCTAGCATAAGGAAAAACAAATATTTAAGGTGATGGATATCCCAAGTCCACTGATTTGATCTTTACATATTTTATAAATGCGTTAAATAACACATGTACCCCAAAACTATGTGGGGGTTTTTTTGTTGCAGTTTTTGGCTGGCTGGATTTGAACCCTCCACCTCCGGCATATGGGGCCAGCATCCTACTCCTTTAAGCCATAGGCACCGCCCAAAACTATGTACATTTTTTTATGTATCAGTTAAAAATTTGTTTAAGGCTTGGTGCCTATAGCTCAGCGGCTAGGGTGCCAGCCACATACACTGGAACTGGCGGGTTCGAATCCAGGCAGTGCCTGCCAAACAACAATGACGACTACAATCAAAAAATAGCTGGGTGTTGTGGCAGGGGCATATAGTCCCAGCTACTTGGGAGGCTGAGACAAGAGAATCACTTAAGCCCAAGAGTTTGGGCTCAGCGCCTGTAGCTCAAGCGGCTAGGGCGCCAGCCACATACACTGGAGCTGGCGGGTTTGAATCCAGCTGGGGCCACTGAACAACAATAATGACAACTACAACCAAAAACAAAAGCCCAAGAGTTTGAGGTTGCTATGAGCTATGACACCACGGCACTCTACCCAGGGCAACAGCTTGAGACTCTGTCTCAAAAAAAAAAAAAAAAAAAATTGTTTAAGAAGTAATTGTCAGGGCTTGGCGCCTGTGGCTCAACGGGCTAAGGCGCCAGCCACATACACCTGAGCTGGCGGGTTTGAATCCAGCCCGGGCCCGCCAAACAACAATGACCGCTGCAACCAAAAAATGGCCGGGGCGTTGTGGCAGGCGCCTGTAGTCCCAGCTACTTGGGAGGCAGGAGCAGGAGACTGGCTTGAGCCCAGGAATTGGAGGTTGCTGTGAGCTGTGATGCCACGGCACTCTACCTAGGGTGACAGCTTGAGGCTCTGTCTCAAAAAAAAAAATCAGGCTGGGTGCCATGGCTCACGCCTGTAGTCCCAGCACTCTGGGAGGCTGAGGCAGGTGTATTGCCTGAGCTAATGAGTTCAAGACCAACCTGACCAACAGTGAAACCCTGTCTCTAAAAAATAGCCAGTTATTTTGGCGGGTGCCTGTAGTCCCAGCTACTTGGGAGGCTGAGGCTAGAAGATCACCTGAGCCCAAGAGTTTGAGGTTGCTGTGAGCTATGACACCATGGTACTCTACCCAGGGCAAGAAAGTGAGACTCTCTCAAAATAAATAAATAAATAAAAATAATTGTCATAAGCCATGGAGAATTTAATGGGAAAAGTCCCTCTTGCTCTTGGTATATAGTTATATAAAATAATGTTTTTTTTACTCTTGATTTGTAGCAACCAAAATTAGTTTAAGAACTTACTATGGAAGTTCCTAAAAAGTGCATTTTTACTTGTTCCAGGTAGGCTCTATAAAGATTAATATATGTGGGTCACCACAAAAGTTTTGAGACAGACCGTGTTATGTTCTATTATTTCACTTCCAAGAAATAGCTGACAGTGTTCTTTCTGATTCACCCGGGCAAGTTTCAGCTTGCTCCGTTTATTGGTGTTGCTAAGAGGGCGTAATTTGTTTCTGTCTGTGTGGATTTTGTTTCTTGATTTTTGTGTATCTCAAAACTTTCATGATAACCCACACATGCTAATGTTGAGCCAGGATTCTATGTATGCTTTTTAAGAGTCTTTAAGGACATAGTTACTTATTTTTGCAACTGTTGATGTTTGTGAGCTAGCTATTGAATGTAAATGAAACAACCTTGTCCGTTTAGGTGGTTTCGTTTTGGCCTCAGATTTCTGTTTTCTTTTTCCCTTCTTCTTGTCTACTTCCCTTCTCCCCCAACATATATGCTTGCATACTGGAGTTTATTCTCCACCTTGACATTTTAGGAACCTCAACTTTTCTTCTTTTTAAAAGCCTTTTTAAATAAAAAAATGCTAGAAAGTCAGTCATGTAAACTTGTCTTATTGCACTTTGGTATAAATAAGTTTATGTGCCTTACTTCCAAACACTTGCTTGTTAGGGCTTTTACTCTCAATGGTGGATTACCTATCCATAAAAGATTTTTAAATAGATTAGGAAGAATAGGAGAAAGGGAGGCAGGCAGCAAAACCTGTATTTTGTCCTTGAAATGGTATCACCGCTGATGTGAGATGATCCTTTTAGGATCTTTGGGGCAGGTGGAAGGAGCTGGAACAATGATTTCTGTTCTTTCTACCTTCAAAGGTTGTACTTCCACCTCCACCCTCCATCCTGGACCCATCCTTCTCTTCCTCTCCCTGTCTTGAGGACAAGGGCTGTGGTTTCTCAAGAAGTCTTCTCAGGAGCTTTGGCATGTAGAGGGACCTTCCAGAGGCCGTTTTTATTTGCAGTCTTCTAATAGAACCTTAATTTTTGCTTATCCCTCTGGTCTACTGGCCTTTCTAGTCCCTACCTAGTTCTCTTTATCACTCTGATCAAAAATTTAGTTTCCATTCCATCGTGTGCCCTAAGAATAGCAGGTAACTACAAGCCAGAACTCAATAGTTTTCCCTTCTTGTACTTTGAACTTCTGAAAGTAGTTTTAGTTTTTCTTTTTCTATGGAACATGGAAGATCTAAGTGACTGGGCATGCATTTTTTTAAGAATTGATAGATATGGGGGGGGCATGAAAGTTGTTAAGGCTATTGAATCTTGGACCATGGGATAGAGGTTAACAGAATAATGATTCAGGAGGCATATCGGGACCTTTCTAAATATCAGTGAATGTGAGAATATTAAATAGTATAATTTATCAGGAAAGAAGTTAACATTGGTTGCTGACTATCAATATTGGAGGACTAGCAAAAAAGAAATCAAAACCCTATTTGAGGCTCGGCGCCTGTGGCTCAGCGGGCTAAGGCGCCAGCCATGTAAACCTGAGCTGGCGGGTTCGAATCCAGCCTGGGCCCGCCAACCAACAATGATGACTGCAACCCAAACAAAAATAGCCGGGCGTTGTGGCGGGCACCTGTAGTCCCAGCTACTTGGGAGGCAGAGGCAGGAGACTCGCTTGAGCCCAGGAATTGGAGGTTGCTGTGAGCTGTAATGCCACGACACTCTACCCAGGGC
>CAUYON010191057.1:0-15279 GCA_963573935.1 Arctocebus calabarensis
TTTTGTGTGTGTGGAGACAGAGTCTCACTCTATCGCACTTGGTGGAGTGCTATGGAGTCACAGCTCACAGCAACCTCCAGCTCTTGGGCTCAAGCGATTCTCTTGCCTCAGCCTCCCAAGTAGCTGGGACTACAGGCGCCCGCCACAGCGCTGGCTAATTTTTGATGCTGTTCAGCGGGGGCCGGGCTTGAACCCGCAGCCTTCGGTATATGGGGTCGGCGCCCTACTCGCTGAGCCACAGATGTTTCCTTCCATGCTCATGCCTCCAAGATGCAAATATGAGGCCATTCTTGATGCGTCTGCAGTCTGACTTTCCCGCTAATCACCCAATTTCACAAATATTTTATTGAATATTTAGTGTGTGCCCAATCTCTTCATGGGGCATAAGAGATTCAAAGAAAGTAGAAACTGGTCTATTCTCCATCACTCCCACCCCTTGCTTTCTTCACAGTGGTCACAGCGTGTGGTTACTGCTTGGTCCGTTTGCTTACTCATGTGTTTATGTGTTTGTCCACTGGCTTGATGCTTCACAAGGACTGAGACCTTGTCTGTTTCATCAGCTTGGGTCTGTCTGTGATAAATGCCTGTCACAATGCCTGGCACAGAGTACTCAGTAAACATATCAAGTAAGTAAATTTATCGATGGCCTTAGTGAGCTCATAATCAGACTCTCCTTCTCTTCTCTACAGAAAGCTCCTCTGCTACAGTGTCCTGAGCTGGGCACTGGTGCTGAGATGCACTTGTGCCCTTCCATGAACCTCCAAGCTTTGGTTCACATGTTCATTAAGAAAAATAAAGTTTCTGAGACAAAGTAAATACTGAGCTAAGAGAACCTGGGGGGTTAGGTTCTGTGGGATGGAGCTTTGAGGAAAGGAGCTGGTTACAGGGTTTCGAAAGCTGAAAACCAGTTTGTCTTATGGCCCAAATTACATGTCCTTATGGCTTAGCTTCTCCAGTGTTGAGTCCAGATGGCACCGTTGGCTCCACAGTCACCAGGCTGTTTTCCTGCTGGTTTTGACTAGTTTCCCAAGAAGTAGCAGCTCTCTGATGCTGTTCCTGCTTCTGGGCTTGTACAGTTTCTTGCACCTCCAGGCTCAGGCCCTGCAGATCCTCACTTCTGTTCATCCCAGGACACATCCTTGATTAGCACTTTCCACGTGGGGTTTTAATTCACCTGTTGTCCAGCCTCTTTGCCCCCGTGTATTGTGAACTGAAGACGAACTTGCTCTTCACCCTCTTTACAGTCCACATAGCCTAATTCAATGTTGAAACCTGGGAGACCTGCCAAGAAAGTGTTTGTGAACAAATGAATAAAAATTGCCCCATCTCTGGTCCCAATACCAGGTCCTTCTGGATGAGAATGTTCCCTGGTTCTTGGCTCCCATTGCCCAGAATGAGCCCTGGTGCCCAGCTGATGACAGAGTGATCACAAACACAAAGTGATTACGATCACATTTATTGCAGAACAAAGGCGAACAAACTACAAAGAGAATAGGAGAAAAGCATGCAACTCCAAGAGCAAAACGGGTTCTTCTCCAAGAGTGAGGAGGAGACCCAGAAGTGTGGACACACATCACCTTTTACAGCTCACCCAGCTGTCACCTCCTGCCTTTGGGGTAGTTGGCAGGTTAGAGTCACATAACAAACTTCCCAATACACTTGTTTCTTCCCCCAGACCTTCCCAAAGAACCCAGGAGGATCTAAATTAGTGATTTTAATAATATAATATCCAAAGGGCCCAGGTCAGTGCAAGGTCACTAGTGGCTTCTCACTATCCCTTCTGACTGGGAAGCATTCCCTGCTATATATAACCTGGATCCTACTCCTGATCCTTACCCACTCCTGTTGCCCTCAGCACCTCCATCCAGCCACACCCACTCCCCTTAGCTGCTCCCTTTAGCTGTTCCCACTCCCCTTAGCAGCTCCCCTTCTCTGAAGGTTGTCTTGTTTGCTTTGGTTGTTGTTTACTTAGCCGTACAGAGCCTTTCAGTTTAATTAAGTCCCGTTTGTTTATTTTTGTTGTTGCAATTGCCACAGAAAACTTCCTAAAATCTTTCCCCAGGCCGATATCTTCTAGTGTTTTCTCCACAGTTTCTTTGAGGATTTTTATTGTTTCATGACTTAGATTTAGATCTTTTATCCATCTTGAATCATTTTTTGTAAGTGGTGAGAAGTGCAGATCCAGTTTCAGTCTTTTTTTTTTTTTTTGGCCAGGGCTGGGTTTGAACCCACCACCTCTGGCATATGGGGCTGGCACCCTACTCCTTGAGCCACAGGTGCCGCCCCCCAGTTTCAGTCTTTTACATGTGGTTATCCATTTCTCCCAGCACCAATTATTGAATAGGGATTCTTTTCCCTAGTGTATGTTCTTGTTTAATTTATCAAAAATCAGGTGGCTGTAAGATGTTAGTTTCATCTCATGGGTCCAAATGCCAATGCCTCTATTTTTGTGCCGATACAATGCTGTTTTGATCAGTATGCCTTGTAATATAGCCAAAAGTCTGGTAGGGTGATACGTGATACCCTGGCTTTATTTTTACTACTAAGAATTGCCTTGACTTTATGGGGTTTCTTCTTGTTCCATACAAAATGAAGAAGTATTTTTTTCAAATCTTTAAAGTATGATGATGGTATTTTAATGGATATTGCACTGAATCTGTAGATTTCTTTGGGTAGTATGGACATTTTGACAATGCTCATTCTTCCCAGCCAAGAGCATGGTACATTCTTCCACTTGTTAATATCTTCTGCTCTTTCTTTCTTTCTGCCTTCCTTCCTTCCTTCCTTCTCTCTTTCTCTTCCTCTCCCTCTCTCCCTCTGTCTCTTTTTCTTTCCTTCTTCTCTTACAATGTGGCCCTTGGTAGAGTGCTGTTGTGTCACAGCTCCCGGCAACCTCAGACTCTTGGGCTTAAGCGATTCTTTTGCCTCAGCCTCCCAAGTAGCTGGGACTACAGGTACCCACCACAATGTCCAACTATTTTTTTGTTGCAGTTGTCATTGTTGTTTAGCTGGCTTAGGGCAGGTTTGAACCCCCACCCTTGGTATACAGGGTTGGCATCCTACCCACTGTGCTATGGGCACTGAGCCTCTTCTGCTATTTCTTTTCCTGGGGTTTTGTAATTGTGTTTATAGCGTTCCTTCACCTCTTTTGTTATGTTATTCTTAACAGAATTAAGAATTATTCTTTTGTTTTCAATTTTATTCACCTCTGATTTAATTTTAGTTATTTCTTTTCTTCTAGGTATTTCTTTCTTTCTTTTCTTTTCTTTCTTTCTTTTTTTTTTTTTGAAGCTACTGTGAAGAGAATTGTGTTCTTGATTAGCTTCTCATCTTGGGTGTTATTGGCATATACAAAGTCTACTGATTTGTGGACATTGATTTTATTTCCTGAAACATTGCCATATGGTTTGATCACTTCCAGGAGTCTTAGGTTTGAGTCTTTGGGGTTCTTAAGATCACCTTGTTGGCAAAGCAGGAGAGTTTGACCTCCTCTGCCCCTATTTGGATGCCTTTTATTTTCTTCTCTTGACTGTATCGGCTAGAACTTCCAGGACTCTGTTTAATAGTAGTGATGATAGAGGAAAACCTTGTCTGGTTTCAGTTCTGAGTAGAAAAGCTTTCAGTTTTACTCCATTCAGTAAAATATTTGCTGTGGGTTTGTCATAGATGGCTGTGATCAGTTTAAGAAATATGCCACTTTTGCCTACATTCTTAACTTTTCTATTAAAAAAGGATGTTGAATTTTATCAAATGCTTTTTCTGCATCTATTGAGAGGATCATATGGTCTTTGTTTTTGCTTCTTTTGATATGATGAATTACATTTATGGATTTGCATGTAGTAAACCAGCCTTGCATTCCTGGGATGAAACCTACTTGACCATAATGAATGATTTTTTTAATGTGTACCTGTAATCTATTGGCTAGGATTTTATTGAGAATTTTTGCACCTGTATTCATTAGTGAAATTGGTCTGAAATTCTCCATTTTAGTGGGATCTTTTCCTGGTGTGGGTATCAGGGTGATGTTTCCTTTTAGAATATGTTGGGGGAAAATTCCTTCCTTTTCAATTTTTCATAATAATTTTTGCAGTATGGGTATAAGCTCTTCTTCGAAGGTTTGATAGAATTCTGGTGTGAAGCCATGTGGACCAGGGCTTTTTTTGGGGGGGGGGGGAGATTTTTTATTGTTTCTTTGATCTCTGTTCAAGACATCTATTTCTTCTTGATGAAGTCTAGGGAGAGGGTGTTATTCCAAGTATTGATCCATTTCCTCCACAGTGTCATATTTCTGGCCATAGAATTATTTGTAGTACTCAGAGATGATCTCTTGTATCTCTGTGGCATCTGTTGTTATTTCTCCTTTATCATCTGTGATTGAGGTTATTAGATTTTTATTTTTCTGTTTCTAGTTAATCTGGCCAAAAGTTTGTTGATATTCTTTATTAAAAAACCAACTTTTTGTTTTGTTAATTTTTTGAATAATTCTTTTGTTTTCAATTTCATTCATCTCTGATTTAATTTTGGATATTTCTTTTCTTCTGCTGGGTTTGGTATTAGATTGTTCTTCTTTTTCCAATTCCATAAGATGATTCATAAGTTTGTTAAGGCACTCTCTTTCTGTTTTTCAAATGTAGGTATTGAATGTGATAAATTTCCCTCATAAGACTGATTTTGCAGGTTTTGATAAGTTGTGTCTTCATTAGGAATTTAATGATTTCCTCTTTTTATCTCTTCCTGAACCCAACTATCATTCAGCATAAGGTTGTTTAATTTCCAAGTCTTTGTGTGGGGATGAAAATTTTTGTTGGAGTTGAATTCCGTCTTTATTGCCTTGTGGTCTGAAAAGATACAAGGTAAAATTTCTATTCTTTTAATTTTGCTGAGGTTTGATTTTTATCCCAGGATGTGGTCAATTTTGGAGTATGTACTATGGGACAATGAGAAAAATGTATATTCTTTAGTTTTGGGATGATGTTTTCTGTATGTCTATTCTAAGCTCTTCTAAGCTTTCCATTTGTTCTAGAATCATGTTTAAGTCCTTTATATCTTTGTTTAGCTTCTGTTTAGAGGATCTGTCCAGTTCTGTCAGAGGGGTGCTAAAGACCCTGGACACTATGGTGTTATGGGATATCAAATTGCTCAGACCCATCAAGGTCAGTTTCATGAATCTGGGAGCACTTAAGTTGGGTGCATAAATATTTAAAATTGAATGTCTTCATGTTGTAAATTGTTCCTTTGACTAGTATAAAGTTTCCATCTTTGTCTTTCTTAAGCTTAGTTGCTTTAAATCTGCTTTTATCTGAAAATAAGATTGCAACCCCTCCTTTCTCCTTTCTTATGATTTCTAGTTGCTTGAAATACTATTTTCCGTCCCTTAATCCTGAGTCTTGATTTGTCCTTCAAGGGTAGGTGTGTCTCCTGGGAACAGCATATACATGGTTTGTGCTTTTCTTATTCATTCAACCAGCTTGTGCCTCTTCAGATGTGACTTCAGTCAACTGACATTTATTTAGAGAGTTTATAAGTGTGGTAGAGTTATATTCATCACATTTTGTGAAAGTCCAGTGTGTAGCTTTATCCTTTGCACCACTGTGGAAGCTGCTTTTTTAGGTTCTTGATGTTTGCTTTGCTGGTGGTCCATTGTGATGGTTAGTGTTGAGAATAGGTGTACATATTTCCTGTATAGCTGATCTGGTTGTGGCAAATTTCCTCAGTGCTTGTATATCCTTGAAATATTTGATTTCTCCATCAATTTTGAAGCTTAGTCTAGTAGGATACAGAATTCTGTGCTGAAAAAATTTTTTTATGAATGTTGAAGGTGGATAAGTATGCTATTCTGGCTGGAAAGGTTTCAGTTGAAAAGTCTGCTGTCATCCTAATCATTCTGCCTCTGTAGGTCTGTTGGTGCATACTCATGGCTGCTTGCAGAATGTTTTCTTTCATCTTGACTTTGGACAGGTTCATTACAATATGTCTTAGAGAGGCTCTGTTTGAGTTGAGATGGCCTGGGGTTCCATATCTATCTGAAAGGAATGTGTGTGGGTCTTTAGTAAAACTTGGGAATTTTTCCTTTATGGTTGTCTCCAGTAGGGCTTCCATTCTCCAGTAGGGATTCCTCAAAAGGGACAATCTTCTTCCCCCTCAGGAATCCCTATTATTCATATTTTTGAATGCTTCATGGAGTCTCATAGTTCTCTAAGTGCCTGTTCTGCTTTCTATCTCTTCTTTTCTGCCACATTAACTTCCTGGTTTAACTCGAAAACTTTATCCTCTAGGTCAGAGTTTCTTTCTTTGTCATGGTCTAACCTATATTTGATACTTTCTAATGCCTCTTTACATTTTTTGTCTCCTTCATTTCCTTAAGCTCTGTCACATTCTTTCTATATTCTACGTATCTGTCATCCAACTTTTGGTTCTGCCTTTCCATTTTCTTGCCCATTCCTTTTATTGTCTTTATCATCCATATTTTAAATTCTCTTTCTGTCAAGTCCATTAATTCTTTATAGGTGGAATCTTCTGCAGTAGCTTCCTCATGGTATCTTGGGGGATCTCCTCTGTTCTGGATTTTCATGTTGCCTGAATTTTTCTGTTGGTTCCTCCTCATGTGTTCTTTCTTCTTGTTCACCTCCTTGTCCCCCTTTTTCCTTCTCACTGTCTCCTTTGTTTCAAACAGAAGTCCTTGCTCTTGGTGACAATTGCAATATGTCACTAGAAAACCAGGTGGCACTGTGGGGTTCTTTAGGAGACAGTACAGTCCACAACCTTTTGTGGTCCTTATTCCAAACTTAGTTGCCTTCAGTGATCACCTGATTGTTTCCTCAGCATTCAGACCCTGCTGTTTTGGGATCTTAAAGCTCACAAGAATCTTTCAGGGGCAGGTCTCTCTGTGCCCCCTGACAACAATTCCTGTAGGGTGCAAGAGTCCCTCAGCCTGTCCCAAGAGTGGAGTTTTGATCCCAGAAGGTGGAATTAAGATGACTGTGCTTTAGGCCCCTGCTAAGACCTTCTCCTGACCTTCCCGAACTGGCAGCCCCCTTCCCAAAAGGCCACTGAGACCTTCTCAGTATAGCTGCCTCACCAGTCACCAAATCTATGGCAAATCCACTCCAACAGGTATTCAAATCTACTTGCTGTATACTGTTTAAGTCCATGCACTCTTCTAAGCTTTCCATTCAATGAACAGCTTCCCCCAACAACTGAAAACTCCAGAAAGGCTTCCTGGACCCCTGTGGTGGCCAGCTGATCTCAGCCTATTCTAATTATGTGCCTAATTCATCAGATTTCCACCCCTCCGGATCATATGCTATATCCAGCTCACCACCTCCTTAGTGTTCTCCCTGAGCTACGACTCTGGGTAAGGCCTCTGTGCCAGCTATAGCTGTGTTCTCTCTTTTTCCCCAGTCATTCTAGAAGAAAGCAGTTGAACAATCCTTCTGGTCCACCATCTTGCTTTGCTCCCCCCTCCCCAATTCCAGAACAAATACTTTAATATCATTTTTTCCCCTCACCTTTAGCCAAGAAATGACTCTATGGTGGAGATTTTGATTGAGTGTTTGCAACAACCATGGGAACGACAAGGGGATAAACAGGCCAAACTGGCATCCTGGAATTCTGGGCAGAAGGATTTCTAGAGCTTAAAGACAGTTTCACTCTTTGTCCTATTAAATCACAAAGCCATGCCTGATTTCTATGAATCTTTTGCTCTGTGAATAAAAGATGATCTTCCTTCTAAAACTACCATCCACCTATCCATCCATCCATCTATGTATGTGTCCTTCTCCATCTCCCACATAATAGATTTGGGATGCTTTATCCACTCCTTAAATTAACACAATGTCTGTCTTTTCAAAATGTCTATATAGAAAGATAGAAAAATATTTCCCTTCTGTTTGCATTTGTGTGCTGTCTACATTTCCTGTATGTGCTTTTCCATCTCCCATGTGTTTCTTGATAAATGCCAATCCAACCTGTGTCCCTACCACTCCAGACCCACTGCTTTTTCCAAAGTCTGTCATCAAAGTCACACTGTGTACCATGACCTGCTTTTCCAATTCTCTTCCTTTGGTTTCCATATTGCTACATTTCCTGGTGCTGTACCCCATCTTTTTGACTGGTTGTGTTACAGATTCATAACCCTGTAGTCATTGGCTTTCTTGGGTCTCAGCTCTAGTTTCTGCATTTCTTAATCAAAGTTTTCCTTGTGGGTAATCATATCCCTTCCTTTATTAGTTCGCTAGAGATGCTGTAACAAAGTACTACAAACTTGCTGGATTATGCATCAGAAGTTTATTGTTTCACAGTTTTGAAATCTAGAAGCCCAAGGTCAAAGTGTCCATAAGGTTGCTTTATCTGAGGCCTAAGAAAGGGGATCTTTTCCATACCCCTCTCCTAGATTCTTTAGTGGAGTTTTTGTTTTTCCTGCAATCTTTGGCTTATAAAAGCATCAACTTGATCTTTGCCTTCATCTTCACATAGTGTTCTTCGTGTGTTTGTGTGTGTGTGTGTGTGTGTGAGAGAGAGAGAGAGAGAGAGCACGAGAGAGATATTTGGGCCCATCTTAATGATTATTTAATTCAATTACCTGTATAAATGTTCTGTCCCCAAATACAGGCACATTCTCAGGCACTGAGGAGTTAGGACTTCAACATGTGACTTTGGGAGAGGAGAGGAAGGAAAGGAGGGAGCTCAACTCATATCGTCTCCCATAACTTCAGTCACTTGTCCATGTGACCAGGAGAGAGGCGCCTGTAGCTCAGTGGGTAGGGCCCTGGGCACATACACCGAGGGTGGTGGTTTTGAACTCAGCCTCGGCCAGCTAGAACAACAATGACAACTGCAACAAAGTAAAAATATCTGGGCATTGTGGTGGGTGCCTGTAGTCACAGCTACTTGGGAGGCTGAGGCAAGAGAATCACTTACAAATGCCCAAGAGTTTGAGGTTGCTGGGAGCTATGACACCATGGCACTCTACTGAGGGCAACAAAGTGAGACTCTGTCTTAAAAAATAACAAAACTCAGATGACTCTTAAATCTGTGTCTCTAGCCCAAACCTGTCTTCTGAGCTCTACACCTGTGTGTCCACTGCCCACTGGACAGCTCTCCTGGGATGAGTTTCATGAACTTAAACTCAACCTGTCTGGGGTTGCATTCATCACCCTTCCTGCAAACCAGGTCCTCCTTCTCAATTTGTAAATAGTGTTTTAATGATTCAGTTGTCCCAGACAAAGACTGATATTTATTTTTAACCCCTCCTTTACCCTCATTTCTATGCTCACATTCAATCATTTACCAAGTATGTCCATTCCTTCTCTGTAATACCTTTGACCTCGTTACTGCTGCCTCTGCAAGGCCACTATAATCTCAGACCCAGAATACTCCAGAGAGCTCAAATCATTTCATCTCCAATTTTACCTCCTCTCAGTCTGTTCTCCACATCACAGAGCAATTGTCAAAAAACCTAAATTTTATCATTCCAAGTACTCACTTAAATCTCTTCAAATGGCAGTGAGCATCTCGGAAAAGAACATCGGCCCCAGATCGCTGGTTTTGGACCTTGAACTGGATGTTGAAGGGAGGGCAGGATTTGGGTACATGGGAAAGAGGCTTCTATGAGTGTGGAGATGAGACTGATCATTGTGGGTTTAGGTTCAAGGACTTCTTCAGTCCCCCACTGGTAGGTGTGATATTCCAAACATTTTTGAAAATGACCTGATGCTGGTTGTTTAGCTTTCCCCACATTCTTGAAGGCAGAAACTTGCAAATAGTTTTATTTAGATCATGACTTAAATCACTGCAAATATGCCTGGGCAGCTGTCTCTGCCAGTCTGGCTGGCACTCCTCCCCTGGGTGACAAATGTGTATGCAAACAGCATTAGCTGTGCCCTGGTGTGCTTGTCTGCCCATTTATTTCTTTCTGCTAATGAACAGGCATAAATATTTTGTGAAGTGATCCAAGACTTATAGTTTAAAAACCCAGTTCCCAAAGGGAAAGATACTTGGGGACCATTCGCCCTGGCAAGGAGTTGTGGACTGCATTGGCTCCCAAAGGAAAGGCTGGCTGGCCCACCCCCTTGGCCTTTAGTGCTCTTTGCAGAAATTGCTTGTGTAATTGGCTTTCCCCTTCCTGGACCATAGAAGATGAGGACAAGCTCCATGTCTTCCTGTTCTTCCCTGCACTTAGCAGAGGGCTATCCACTGCTAGGAACATAATAGGCATCAATAATGTATTAATGAGTCCTCACAGAACTAGGCTGACAGCCACAGGTGGGTTTATGCTGAATTCAGTTTTGAATGGTAATAAATTATGACACTGCCTTATTAGTGCTTTGTAAAAATATATCAGTCAAGAAACTCACCAGGAGAGAGGAGCTTGTAGCTCAGAGGGTAGGGCACTGGGCACATACACCGAGGGTGGTGGTTTTGAACTCGGCCTCAGCCAGCTGCAACAATAACAACTGCAACAAAGTAAAAATACCTGGGCATTGTGGTGGGTGCCTGTAGTCACAGCTACTAGGGAGGCAGAGGCAAGAGAATCGCTTAAGCCCAAGAGTTTGAAGTTGCTGTGAGGTGTGATGCCACGGCACTCTATTCAGGGTGACATAGTGAAACTCTGTCTCAAAAACAAACAAACAAAAAATTAGAGTAAGTTGCTTATTTGAACAAAAAATTATTTCACATACTCCCACTGCATCTAAAATGTGATTTTATAAATACAAGTAAGTTAATTTGTATGTGTTTTAGAAAGGTATATAAGAGTATATGATATAAAAAGCATAGTAGTTGTGTAGTCCTAATGCCAGCTTCTTACTGCCTAAAAGAAAGGAGTGCTTATTCAAAGGTTCAACATCCAGAATGTCACTTAATGCTCTAGGAGCAGAGGAACTATAGACTTACACCATCCAGGATGACACTTTTAGTTTTGCTTTCCTCATATAGCAGAGCCTTTTCTTATCTATTTTCGTTTAATTTTGTGAACTAATCTCTTTGAGAAATTTTGTAAAGTCAATCCCAAACTTCTTTTGATTTTCTTGGGTTAAAGTGAATATTTTAGAACCATTAAGATGAGCCTTTTCACTGTAGGGAAATGAATCTGCCCTTCCTGCTGGCATTACAGTGACTGGTGATATGGAGGAGCAGTGGGGTTGGGGCATCTGAGCAATCCCCCCCTCCCGCACCCTTACCTAGGGGTGGGGAAGTGACTTGCTCCAAGGTGGAGGCAGACATCACAGAACCTTGGAAGGTATACAGCAGCTGAGAGGCTTCAGAGTCAGGTAGCTGCAACAATCTAGCTAGGATGCTGCTCTTGCCATCAGTACCCAACACCCTGTCTCCACTCCTGCTTGTGAGGTTTCAACCATCCTTACCTTCTAGGAGATTCGAAGTCTGGATAGGAGCATCTAATCATCTGAAACCAAGTCTCGCCTATACCCTCATGCCAGGGGCAGGAGTGTTATTTCTCTTACTTTGGCTCCCTTTGAGGAATGGACCTGGGGGCACTGTTTTCCCAGTGAGGCTTTCCCAATGAAGGAGGGGGACTCCTCCTAAATGGTCAGGAGATTTGGGGCTGGGCAGCTAAACTGGACAGAGAGTCAAGTACATTGAAAGCATTTAGGGAGTCGACAACTGGGCTAAGAGATATTTTAAATTATCATCTGTTTTCAGAATGAGGCACTGATTCTATTACCTGAATAAAGAGGCACTTTCTATTACCTGAAATAATTTACCTAAAGGAAATTATTTAAGACTTAGACTATCAGCAAAAAAGCATTTTAAAGGCAATTTTGTGGTGTTTTTGCTGATTCATATCTAGGATCAGCAAAATAGATTCAAAATGTTTTTCTGAAGTACCTTGGGAATACTTAAATTCCATTTCAGATTTCTATTGTAATTCAGCAGAAATCCTTAAGGTTACCCCACAATCTAATTTTGCAGGTGACAGAGGGTATGGGGAGTAGCAGGGCTGAGTAGACAGAGCCTGGGTCTGGACAAGGGGAGAGTTAGCTGGAATTAGGAAAACGACTTTAGACAACAAAACACAGTGTTATCTAAAGCTTGATACTGGAAGGAGATATCGGGCCACAAAGGATCTAAACAAACTACTATTAAAGGTAGTAGTTTATCTGGGGAAGGGAACCAGAAGAAATGCATCTTGACTTCAAACCCTCTGTGGGAATATAAATCCGGAACATGTGCTTGACAAGTCTCCTCTGTGAAGTGGAGCTCCTCTACCCCACGCAGGCCCAGGGCAAGGGCTCTGTAGTTGCATTGCACACAGTCATGGCCAGGAAGAATCAATGGTGACTAGCTTACAGCACATGGTGCTATCATCGTGTATCACTACCGTTCTTAACATTACTGCTGATGTTCCTTCCACCATTACTGTATGAATGCCTGGATGCTGGCCAGGGAAAAGAACGACCCTCCTCACCCCCAGAATACACATTTATAAAGAGTGTGTTTTGATGGAAAACTTTCAAATAGGTATCTTCCCTCCAAGTTCTCTCTGTACTACATGTCCTTCCCTCTCTCACCAGTTTTGCCTTCCTGAAACTTTGCTTTCAGTCACCAACCCTCTATAAAACACCTCATTTGCTTTCCACTGTTAAAGGCCACTCCATATTTTCCTTTGTTGGAAGCTACTCTCCCCACTTTCTGAACAATAATCATCCTTATTTTCTGTACCACCAAATTGCTTCCTTTAATTGTTGTAGGCATTTGGGCAAATATTTATTGTCTTATCTTCCCAACAAGATTTGTTGCCTTCTTGCACGCAGAAGGAGATCAATAAAGCTGATCAGCTGAGATGAAAAAGCAGTCAGACACTCCAGAGAGACTATGGGCTTGGGACTAGACACACTTAAGTTTCAATCCTAACTTGGCCTATTAGAGAGTCACTTTCCTTGTCTGTAAAATGCAGATACTAAAATCCACCCAGCAGCATTGTTGTGAGGCTTGGCGATCATATACTTTTGATACATAGTAAGTATAAAATAAATGCTAGATTTATTTATTTATTTATTTTTTGAGACAGAGTCTCAAGCTGTCCCCCTGGATAGAGTGCTGTTGCATCGTAGCTCACAGGAACCTCCAACTCTTGGGCTCAAGCAATCCTCTTGCCTGTTTTTCTATTGTTAGTAGAGACGGGGTCTTGTTTTTGCTCAGACTGGTCTCAAACTCATGAGCTCAAGCAATCCACCCATCTCCGCCTCCCAGACTGCATGAGCCCCCACACCTGCCCAATGCTAGGTATTTTTTTTTTTTTTATTATTTATTTATTTATTTATTTATTTTTGCGGTTTTTGGCCGGGCCTGAGTTTGAACCCTCCACCTCCGACATGTGGGGCTGGCGCCCTACTCCTTTGAGTCATAGGCGCCACTGGTGTTTTATTTTTCAATTATAAAAATAGGTAGCAGTCATATACTCTAATTTTAAAGTCAGTTATAGATAGAAAAGATAAATTGTATACCAAACAGAATAAATTAACACAATTCCACAGTTTTATGTGTGAGATATTTATAGCACAACTATACCAATCAGTAGTCCTGTCTTTCAAATACATATTTTAGAAAAATAAAAAATGAATCATCTATTAAAATTTTTTAAAATCACATTAATATGCATGTAAAAGCACCCACATATTTCAGATTTAAGTTTTGAAAATTATGCTTTTAGGTAATGAACATTTGCTTATAATTTGTAAGAAGATAATTAGCAAGTCTTGAGAAACCTCTTTAATATGAAATGTACAATCATATGGGTTATTTTAAAAGATATTTACTTAATGAAATGAATTAAAAGTTTTCACAATGACAAAGGGTGAATAGTACTTGGTAAGTAAAATGGAACTGTGCTGAGAAGTTTCAGCTTTTAGGGAGTAAAGTGCTACAGATTGAAATGGAAACTTTTAATTGCTCTGACTATCCACCTAGCAGACCCATTCCAATCATTCTAAGGCTATTCCTTTGCCTACAAAGAGTGAGAGTAACCCTTAGGCAAATTCCATGTAGGCAGTTATGAAAACCACACCAAATTTGATGGCAATAAATAATCTTACTATAAGGGAATATCTGTTGTCATTGTATTTCAATGGAATGTGAGTTTGAAAAAATAATCTGTTGTGGCGGGTGCCTGTTGTCCCAGCTACTCAGGAGGCAGAGGCAGGACGATTGCTTGATCTTAGGAGTTTGAGTTTGCTGTGAACTGTGATGCTCACTGCACTCTAGCCATGGCGACAGAGTGAGACTTTGTGTCAAAATAATAATAATAAACCAAAATTAGAGCTTTTCATATAATATTTTATTGGATTATTAATATCTCTTTTTGCAGGAAAAAAATGACAGCAATAATTATGGCTTCCAATGAGCACCATGTCAAAAATCCATAATTACATTATAACGTCTTAGTCATGGGAAAGGTCATGGATCTTTAAAGGATTAATTTAAGACCTATAAAAGATTAATGGAAAAATGGTTTCAGCTAGTTTTATGGCTAAGGTATGGTTTGCAAGCGCTTCATTGGGAGAATCATCAATCAAAGAAGTTTAAAGCTTGTAGGCACTTAGAGAAGCATGACGTTTAACCCAACTTTGTGACCATACTCTTTTTTTTTTTTAATGGAAATTTTATTGGTTGTGTTGAGCATCAGTACAGATTTTCAATTTAAACAGAAGTCTTAACATACGTACCCAAAATCTAAAAGCTGTTTATGGTTTTTTTGTTGTTGTTGTTGTTGTTTGTTTGTTTATTAAATCATAATTGTGTACATTAGTGCAATCATGGGGCGCAATGTGCTGACTTCATATACAATCTGAAATATTTTCATTGAACTGTTTATACAGCCTTCATTTTCTTAATCACTATATGAAGACATTTATATTCTGGATTTAGTAAGTTTCACCTGTACCCTAATAAGATGCACTGTAGGTGTGATCCCACCAGTCACCCTCCCTCCACCTATCCTCCCCCCTCCCCTCTCTTCCCTTGCCCTTTTCCCCATATTCTTGTGCTATAATTCGGTTTTAGCCTTCATATGAAAGCTATAAATTGGCTTCATAGTAGGGCTGAGTACATTGGATACTTTTTCTTCCATTCTTGAGATACTTTGCTAAGAATATGTTCCAGCTCCATCCATATGAACGTGAAAGAGGTAAAGTCTCCATCTTTCTTTAAGGCTGCATAGTATTCCATGGTATACATGTACCACAATTTATTAATCCATTCATGGGTTGATGGGCACTTGGGCTTCTTCCATGACTTAGCAATTATAATTTGGGCTGCAAT
>CAUYON010191060.1:0-11980 GCA_963573935.1 Arctocebus calabarensis
ACAGGCGCCCACCACAACGCCCGGCCATTTTTTGGTTGCAGCCGTCATTGTTGTTTGGCGAGCCCTGGGGCTGGATTCGAACCCACCAGCTCAGGTGTACGTGGCTGGCGCCTTAGCCCATTGAGCCACAGGCGCCGAGCCGGCTCCTCCTTTCTGATAGCGGCTGCGCCCCACAGCCTCCAACCTCTGATGTCTCAGAAGGTGGGGCTCTCATTTGGGGCTTGCATCCATTTTCCTCTCATTATAAAGCTAGGATTTAGTGCATCCCCTAAGGATTCTTTCCTATGGTCCCTGAGGTCAGTATGGGGTCAGCATGGAAGTTCTCAGGAAGGGGAACCTGACCCCGAGCAACCTCTCTTCCTGACCCCCTAGAGGGGAGTAGTGTGGCCAGACATCTCCTTGTTGACCTCTGAAACCCTCTGGAGGGACTTGGGAGAGAGGAAGCTGCAGCCCAAGGACAGGACATGTGGTGGCAGGGCCCCTAGTTTTTTTACCCTGGGAAGAATTTAAGGGAGGAGTCAGGAACTGGAGCCCTGAGAATTGAGATGGGGTGGGATGGCTCCCTTGATCTACACAAGGGAGACCAAGCATGCTAAAGGCCAGCAAATTGTTGAGGACTCCTCCTTTCTGAGTGTTTGCTGGGGGAGGGAGGAGTTGTGGTTCTAGTATCAAAGGTACCAGGGGTGAACTGTGAGCTCTCAGCTGGTCAGGATTCCTCTCCCCTCCCCCTCCCAGCTTCTCTAGGGTAAATACCTACCAATTTTTTTTTTTTAAAGAGACAGTCTCAATTTATCGACCCTTGTTAGAGTGCTATAGCGTCACAGCTCACAGCAACCTCCAACTCCTGGGCTTGGGCAATTCTCTTGCCTCAGCCTCCCCAGTAGGTGGGACTACAGGTGCCCGCCACATAGCCCGGCTATTTTTGTTGTTGCAGTTTGTCTGGGGGAGGCCGGCGCCCTACCCACTGAGCCACAGGTCCTGTCCAATACCCACCAATTTAATAGTTGAAGCTTTTGGGCCAAAGTGGAGAATGCCAAGGCAGGTAGACAACCTGAACTCATAGGTTGAAGAACAGCCTACACCAGAGGGAGAACTTGTCTCTAAAAAAAAAAAAAAAAAAAAAGAGGGGCGGCGCCACATATACTGAAGGTAGCGGCAAAATGGTCGGGCATTGTGGCAGGCACCTGTAGTCCCAGCTACTCGGGAGGCTGAGGCAAGAGACTCGCCTGAGCCCGGGAGTGTGAGGTTGCTGTGAGCTGTGACGCCACAGCACTCTACCCAGGGCAGTAAAGTGAGACTCTGTCTCTACAAAAAAAAAAAAAAGAAGAAAGAAAGAAAAAAGGGCATCGTCTGTGGCTCAAAGGAATGGGGCACCAACCCCATATGCTGGAGGTGGCGGGTTCAAACTCTGCCCGGCCAGAAACTGCAAAAAAAAAGAAAAAAATTAGCTGGGCGTTGCAGTGGGCGACTGTAGTCCCAGCTACTGGGGAGGCAGAGCCAAGAGCTGGAGGTTGCTATGACCTGTGACATCAGAGCACTCTACCGAGGGTGATAAAGTGAGACTCTGTCTCTTAAAAAAAATAGAAGAGGGGGTGGCACCTGTGGCTCAGTGAGTAGGGCGCTGGCCCATATACCGAGGGTGGCATGTTCAAACCCACCCCTGGCCAAAGTGCAACAACAACAAAAATAGCCAGGAGCGGCACCTGTGGCTCATCGAGTAGGGCACCAGCCCCATATACCGAAGGTGGCGGGTTCAAACCCGGCATCAGCCAAACTGCAAAACAGAAAAATAGCCTGTAGTCCCAGCCACTCAGGAGGCTGAGGCAAGAAAATCACCTAAGCCCAGGAGTTGGAGGTTGCTGTGAGCTGTGTGACGTCATGGCACTCTACCAAGAGCAATAAAATAAGACTCTGTCTCTACAAAAAAAAATAGCCAGGCGTTGTGGTGGGCACCTGTAGTCCCAGCTACTCAGGCAAGAGAATCGCCTAAGCCCAAGAGACCTGTAAGTTGCTGTGAGCTGTGATACCATTGTACTCTACTAAGGGCAACAAAGTGAAACTCTTTCTCAAAAAAAAAAAAAAAAAAAGGCAGGCATTATGGTGGGCACATGTAGTCCCAGCTACTTGGAAGGTTGAGGCAAGAGAATTGCTTGAGCCCAAGAGTTTGACGTTGCAGTGAGCTATCATGCTATACCACTCTATAAGGGCCACAAAGTGAAACTGTCTCCAGTAATAAATAAATAAATAAATAAATGTTGCAGCCTTTGGACTAAATTTAGCTCTTAGACTTCCCCAACCTCCTGGGCCTCCCTGTCAGCAGGTGCTCACATCTGCAGGGGTGGGTCTGGTGGGGAGTTTTAGCAATTTTTTTTTTTTTTTTTTTGAGACAGTCTCACTTTGTCATCCTCGGTAGAGTGCCATGGCGTCACAGCTCACAGCAACCTCAAACTCCTAGGCTTAAGCAATTCTCTTGCCTCAGCCTCCCAAGTAGCTGGGACTATAGTCACCTGCCACAATGCCCGGGTATTTTTAGAGACGAGGTCTCCCTCTGGCTTGGGCTGGCCTCAAACCTGTGAAGCTCAGGCAACCCACCGCCTTGGCCTCGCGAGTGCTGGGATTACAGGAGTGCGCCCCAGTGCCCATTCTTTAACATTCTCTTTCAGATTCATTCTCTTTGGCAATTAGGAGTGAAGCAGAGCAGGGGGAACCCAGTTGCTGGCCTAGTGTGTAGGTCTTAGCCTTAAGCTGCTGTCTCTCTGGCAACCTGCAAGAGGACAAGTGTGGCTGGAGCAGATGGACACGAGGGCATGGGATGAAGTGAGAACATGATGCAAGGAGAAGCCCCTCTAAGGTCTCTCCAACCAGATCCTTTAAAAAAAGGGTTTTTTTGAGACAGAGCCTCAGGCTGTCACCCTGGATAGAGTACTGTCGCATCACAGCTCACAGCAACCTCCAATTCCTGGGCTCAAGCGAGTCTCTTGCCTCTGCCTCCCAAGCAGCTGGGACCACAGGCGCCCGCCACAACGCCCCGGCCATTTTTTGGTTGCAGCCGTCATTGTTGTTTGGCGGGCCCGGGCTGGATTCTAACCCACCAGCTCAGGTGTACGTGGCTGGCGCCTTAGCCCGCTGAGCCACAGGCGCCGAGCCAAAGAGAGTTCATTTTAATGCTCCCATTAAATTGAATCAGAAAGGGGCAGAACCTGTGGCTCAAAAGAGTAGGGTGCCGGCCCCATATGCTAGAGGTGGTGGGTTCAAACCAGCCCCAGCCAAACACTGCAAAAAAAAAAAAAAAAAAAAAAAAAGAATAAATTGAATCAGAAAGACCCTTCCTCTCTTTAAACCATGGGGAATCATGCTAGAGTAGAGATTATCCCATGCCCTTGTGTCCATCTGCTCCAGCCACACTTGTCCTCTTACAGGTCTGGAGAGGTATGTAGTGGGTGTAGGGGTTCCCACTTTCTCTACTCCCCACACTCTTCAAATCTACAATCTCTGGTGCTGGGAGGCAACTGGGCAGGGAAGCAAGCTAGAGCAGAGAGGCCTATTTGTCAAAGACAGGTGATGAAGAGGACTCAGCTTTAAAGGGTGGGACGCACCTTCTACAGGAAGTAGAAAGTCTCAGGAAAGTACCTAAGTTTAAGTATGTCAACAAGAGAGACAAACAGTTTGAGTTAACCCCAAAGTAACCAGCACAAATCCTCATTCTGATTTCGGGTTCCTTGATCTGATTGGAGAAAACTCAAGAGGAGGGTGTTTCAAGGCCGACATCTGAAGGTAGAGGGGATTTGAGGGAGGAATGCACAAGTCTAGTCCAAAACAAGGCATACGGGCTGGGTACGGTAGCTCATACCTGTAATCTCAGTACTCTGGGAGGCGGAGGCGGGTGGATTGCTTGAGCTCACAGGTTCAAGACCAGTCTGAACCAGAGCAAGACCTCATCTCTAAAAAAAATAGCCAGGCATTGTGGTGGGCTCCTATAGTCCCAGCTACTTGGAAGGCTGAGGCAAGAGAATCACCTGAGCTCAAGAGTTGAAGGTTGCTGTGAGCTGTGATGCCACTGTACTGTAGCGAGGGCAACAAAGTGAGACTCTCAAAAAAAAAAAAAAAAAAAGGCATACATGAGACACGGCAGTCACATCCTAGGGGACCATCAGCTAGGTCAGGTGTAGGGGAGGTACAGAGATGGCTAGGAACAAGACAGACTGGGGCATTCACTGTGAGCTCTAAAGAATTGTACATTAGTGGCCTGGGAAACAGCCTCGTATTAGAAGAAGAAGGTCCCAGGTTGGGGTTGGCGTGTTTGTGTGTGGTACTCTTCTAAGTGCCACTGAAATCTCTTTGAGAGGCAACTCCAGAGAACTCTGGGTGAAGAGGAAAAGAAACTGGGGAAAGCTGGGGTGGTGGTGCAGGCCTGTAGCTCTCAGCTACTCTGGAAGATGAAAAGAGGAGTGTCTTGGAGTCTGAGGCTACAGCAGAAGTGCACTGTGGGCTCGGCGCCTGTGGTTCAATGGGCTAAGGCGCCAGTCACGTACACCTGAGCTGGTGGGTTCGAATCCAGCCCGGGCCCACCAAACAATGACGGCTGCAACCAAAATATGGCCGGGCGTTGTGGCAGACGCCTGCAGTCCCAGCTACTTGGGAGGTGGAGGAAGGATACTCGCTTGAGCCCAGGAATTGGAGGTTGCTGTGAGCTGTGATGCCACGGCACTCTGTCCAGGGTGACAGCTTGAGGCTCTGTCTCAAAAAAAAAAGAAAAAAAAAAAAGTGCACTGTGATCACACCTGTCAGCAGCCACTGCACTCCAGCCTCAGTAAACACAATGAGACCCAGTCTCTTAAAAAAAAAAAAGAACTGGAGGAAAGAGGACAAGAGATAGGGTACCTGAATTCAATTTGCACCAAAGCAGCACCTGGAGTTTCAATTTCACAACGTTCCCCTTGGCCAAGAGCACACTAAGTCGTCTCCAAGTTGGAAACCTTCAGCAAACAATGGCAAGGGCGAACCACTAGAAATGAACACCCGATTTTCATGATAAATATGGCAATGCTGTATTAGCTAGTGGAGCCACTTTCTGTGTTGCTGTATGGACATATGCAGTGACACAAATTGGAATAGAATAGAACCTGTCCCCTGTTGGCAGAGTCACCCCAAAGGAATGGAGAAATCCGGCTGGTGTCAAACTGAATTGTTTCAAAACCAACCCATAATTGATGCCAAGTGAAAGCACTGTGTACCCATTAAAATATGGCATCATTGGGCTGCGCCTGTGGCTCAAAGGAGTAAGGCTCCAGCCCCCTATGCGGGAGGTGGTGGGTTCAAACCCAGCCCCGCCCAAAACCCGCAAAAATAAATAAATAAATAAATAAATTAAATATGGCATCATTGAAGAAACAAAGTACATTTGAAACCTTCAACAACAAAAAAAAAGACAGAAAGAAAGAGGACAAGAGAATGGGATTGGGGCTCGGTGCCTGTAGCTCAAGCGGCTAAAGCACCAGCCACATAACACCGGAGCTGGAAGGTTCGAATCCAGCCTGGGCCCGCCAAACAACGACAACTACAACCAAAAAATAACCAGGTGTTGTGGCAGGCGCCTGTAATCCCAGGTACTTGGGAGGCTGAGGCAAGAGAATCACTTAAGCCCAGGAGCTGGAGGTTGCTGTGAACTGTGATGCCATAGAACTCTACCCAGGGTGACAGCTTGAGGCTCTAGCTCAAAAAAAAAAAAAAAAGGGATTAGGTGGCACCTGTGGCTTAGTGAGTAGGGTGCTGGCCCCATATACCAAGGGTGGCGGGTTCAAAACCGGCCCCGGCCAAAAGCTGGGCATTCTAGGGCGCGCCTGTAGTTCCAGCTACTCAAAAGGCTCAGGCAAGAGAATCACCTAAGCCCAGGAGTTGGAGGTTGCTGTGAGCGGTGTGACACCACGGCACTCTACCGAGGGTGATAAAGTGAGACTCTGTCTCTACAGAAAAAAAAAAAAAAAAAAAAGGAGAGTATTTGCATGACTCAGTTATCGCGATGTATTTATTCTTAACAATCTACTGTCAGTTACTAATTCAGTATGTTAAATGCACAACAAAAAATGCTAAAACAGATCCCAAGCCTTTGATTAAAAAAAGTAATAATAATCTATATCTGGGATTTCTTACTAAATTCTTTTTTTTTCCTTGTTTTCTTTTTTTTTTTTGAGACAGAGTCAGTCTGTCACCCTTGGTAGATTGCCGTAGTGTCACAGCTCACAGCAACCTCCAACTCTTGGTCCCAAGTGATTCTCCTGCCTCAGCCTCCCAAGCAGCTGGGACCACAGGGGCCCACCACAATGCCCGGCCATTTCTTGTTGCATTTGCCACTGCTATATTTTAACTGGCTGGGGCTGGGTTTGAACCCGCCCCCCTTAGAATGTGGGGCTGACACCCTACCCACTGAACCACTGGTGCCACCCAAGAGGATTTTGGGGGTTTTTTTGTAGTTTTTGGCCAGGGCTGGGTTTGAACCCACCCTGTCCGGTATATGGGGCCAACGCCCACAGGCACTGCCCACTAAATTCTTATCCTATAAGTTTTTCTTTCATTCAATAGCACTGATAAGTCATATCCTTCAGGGCTCAGAACAGGAAAAGGACGATCCAGAGACTTCATCTGCAGACTGGGTGACCCCGTCTCCTCCCAGCACCCCCAAGCTCTTCTGCAGAGCTGCTGTTCCTTAGCCGAGAACAAGCCGCCTCATTTCAAAACGGACACCCAGCCTCATTTCAACACCAAGTGGTTTCCCTCTTTCTGTTTCTCTGCTTTGCCTCAGGAGGGATTTCTGAGAAATGAAAGTCACCTCCCCCAGCCTCAGGCTGCAGTTTTAGTTTTCAGTTTTGTTTTTAATGATTAAAGAGGTGGGAGGATAGAGGATGGGAGTATCTTGCTTAAGCATATAGTATTAATCCAAAACTTTATAAAGTAAAAGAAATACCCACAGCCCTTCACTTGAGGTGTGTCCAACCTTTCCTTAGATCTGGGCTCTCATCCTTCAAAAGGAAATAAGATGTCTTCCCCTCAGGAAATTTCAGTAACAAAGCGGTGAAATCTAACAGCAGCTCCCTCTGGCAACAGCCCAGCTGTCTCCCCTCCTCCCATTTCCACCGGCAAGAGACGGGTGGGAACTGCTCCAGGCAACCTAAGGAAAGGAGCTGAATGTGAACGGGATGGAATGCAGGGAAGTTCGGTGCCTAGGAGCTTCAGGAATAAAATGCATGTGGTTGAAAGCAGTTGTTTCCTAGGGAAAACGCTTCTCTTCCTCAATCTGAATCCCTGAGAGTCAGAACTGGCTCCGTAGACTATGAAATGTACAGCAACATTTTCAAAACAGCTTCTTCTACTAGACAAGAAAATTTAACTTTTTTTAAATGGCCACAGGATTGAAAACATTTTTTAATCACAATAAAGTGGAAAATTGTCCAATCCAAGATGAAACCTAACGAACATTCCTCTTCTTGTCCTGCCTCCGTGGCTCTCCTGCCCAGCACACCTTGTCCCAGGCTAACTGGAATAAACACGCACATGTGACCATAGGAGGGCGGGATGCCACTAAGTAGGGATGGTGAAATTCTGAATGGAATGCAGCCCCAGCCAGTTAGGGGCCCCCAGGCTGAGACCTCTGGCTCTGGCTGTAGATTTTATACAGGCAAAGAAGCCAAAACAATGAGCTCATGGGCAAGAATGCAGCCTGTGGGGAAGTCTGGGCAGCCAGAGCAAACTGGTTTTTTGAATCAGGATGGGAATAGCAGTAATTGAGTCTCCCACGGGAAGAGGATTAGGGAGAGTGGAAGCCACCATTCAGCATCTTCAGGTTCAGTTAAATAACTTTTGGGGGCTGTTCCTTATTACAATTCTTTTCCAAAGGGAATGGGAGCACAGTGCTCAAAAACTTGGTTCCTTTCCTCAGCTGTGTAAACCTAAAGGGGTGAAGGACCAGATGGCTCGTGCAATGTGTGTGTGAGTGAGCTATTTTAGGTGACACTTTTTTTTTTTTTTTGAGACAGAGTCTCACTTGGCCACCCTCGGTAGAGTGCCATAGCATCACAGCTCATAGCAACCTCAAACTTTTGGGTTCAAGTGATCCTCTTGCCTCAGTCTCCCAAGAAGTTTGGGACTGCTTGTGGGCACCTACCACAATGCCCTGCTATTTATAGAGACCAGGTCTCGCTCTGGCTCAGGCTGGTCTCAAACCTGTGAGCTCAGGCAATACACCTGCCTCGGCCTCCAGCAGGTGCTGGGATTACAGGTGTGAGCTACCGCACTAGGCCTAGGTGATACTCTTGACATGTCAATAAAGCCAACTTTATTCAAACCAGATCTGCCAGTGCCAACTCTTCCAATCTAGATCCAAAGATACCTATGATCTGAGATTATATGTTTACGGTCATCACTTTAACATGAGAGGAAACAATAGAGTCTTCTTTACTTTCTATATAAACACAATCCATCCAGCTGTGTCATTTATACCCAATTCAGACTTATATTTAGACCAAAGAGACATTGTTTTTTCCTACCAGCATTTTCCAACATTTTACATAAGGCCCCAAATGGCAGAAGCATCGCATATTCACTTTCCAAAAACAAACAGAAGAAAGAAGAGAAGATGAAATAAGAAAAAAATTACCTACAATAGGGCGGTGCCTGTGGCTCAGTGAGTAGGGTGACAGCCCAATATACTGAGGGTGTCGGGTTCGAACCCAGCCCCGGCCAAACTGCATCAAAAAAATAGCTAGGCTGGCTCGGTGCCTGTGGGTCAACGGGCTAAGGTGCCAGCCACGTACACCTGAGCTGGCGAGTTCAAATCCAGCCCTGGCCCGCCAAACAACAATGACAGCTGCAACCAAAATAAATGGCTGGGTGTTGTAGTAGGCACCTGTAGTCCAGCTACTTGGGAGGCGGAGGCAGGAGAATCACTTGAGCCTAGGAATTGGAGGTTGCTGTGAGCTGTGATGCCACAGCACTCTATCCCGGGTGACAGCTTGAGGATCTGTCTCAAAAAAAAAAAAAAAAAAAAGCCAGGCATTGTGGCAGGTGCCTGTAGTTCCAACTACTCAGGAGGCTGAGGCAAGAGAATCGTCTAAGCCTTAGAGCTGTAGGTTGCTGTGAACTGTGATGTCACAGCACTCTACTGAGGGCGACAAAGTGAGACTCTGTAAATAAAAAAAAAAAAAAATTACCTACAATAGCCATCTCTGTCCCTTTCACTCCCATACTCCAGAGGTTCTTTCCCAACTACATGCCTTTGTGCCTATTTCTTTCCTGCTCTTTTTTTTTTAAACCGCCAACATGATAATATTGATATGTTAAGAGTTTGAGGTTGCTATGAGCTGTGACACTATGGTATTGCTGTTTATAGTAGAAATTAATATTACCAGGAAATTGCTATCTCCATAAAGGTGTTTGGTTACATATTGATCCAAATGTTTACTTGGTGCTAATTACTTTTTTTTTTTTGATACAGTCTCAAGCTGTCACCCTGGGTTGAGTGCCATGGCATCATCATAGCTCACAGCAACCTCAAACTCTTGGGCTTAAGCGATTCTCTTGCCTCAGTTTTTCTATTTATTTTAGTAGAAACAGGGTATCACTCTTGCTCAGGCTGGTATCGAAACTACTGAGCTCAAGCAATCCACCCATCTGGGCCTCCCAGAGTGCTAGGATTACAGGTGTGAGCTACCGCTCCCAGCCAGCTAATTACATTATTATTTTTTGGGGGGAGACAGTCTCACTTTGTCACCCTCGGTAGGATCTATTTTCATTTTTTTTGTTGTTGTTGTAGAGACAGAGTCTCACTTTATTGCCCTCGGTATAGGGCCGTGGCATCACAGTTCACAGCAATCTCAAACTTCTGGGCTCAAGGGATTCCCTTGCCTCAGCCTCCCAAGTAGCTGGGACTACAGGCGCCCGCCACAATGCCAGGCTATTTTTCTGTTTTGCAGTTTGGCGGAGGCTGGGTTTAGAACCCGCCAGCGCCCTACTCGCTGAGCCACAGGCACCACCCAGGATCTTACTCTTGCTCAGGCTGGTCTCCGACTGCTGAGCTCAGGCAATCCATCCATCAAGGCCTCCTGGAGTGCTAGGATTACAGTGTGAGCCACTGTGTCTGGCCCTATATAATCCATATTTAAGTTTCCCCAAATGTCCACAGGTCCTTTATAGTTTATTCAGGATCCAGTCAAAAAGATCCCATTGTATTTAGTTGTCATGTTCCTTTTGAGTTTTTCTTTTTTAGTGCCATGGCGTCACATAGCTCACAGCAACCTCCACCTCCTGGGCTTAGGCGATTTTCTTGCACCTGCCACAACACCCGGCTATTTTTTGTTGCAGTTTGGCAGGGGTCAAATTTGAACCTGCCACCCTTGGTATATGGGGCCAGCGCCCTATCCACTGAACCACAGGTGCCGCCCCTCTTTTTCTTTTTTTTCTTTGTAGAGACAGAGTCTCACTTTACCGTCCTCTGTAGAGTGCTGTGGCATCACAAAACAACACTCAGCTATTTTTTTGTTTTGCAGTTCAGCCGAGACGGGGTTTGAACCCGCCACCTTCGGCATATGGGGCCAGTGCCCTACTCGCTGAGCCACAGGCACCGCCTCCTCTTTTTCTTTTTCTTTTTTTTTGAGACAGAGCCTCAAGCTATCACCCTGGATAGAGTGCCCTGGCATCACAGCCCACAGCAACCTCCAATTCCTGGGCTCAAGCGAGGCTCCTGCCTCTGCCTCCCAAGTAGCTGGGACTACAGGCGCCCGCCACAATGCCCGGCCATTTTTTGGTTGCAGCCATCATTGTTGTTGGGTGGGCCCGGGCTAGATTCGAACCCGCCAGCTGAAGTGTACGTGGCTGGTGCCTTAGCCCATTGAGCCACAGGCGCCGAGCCTCTTCTTTTTCTTTTTCTTGGAGACAGTCTCTCACTTTGTTGACCAGGGTAGAATGCCATGGGATAGCTCAGGGCAACATCAAACTCTTGGGCTTAAACTCTTGCCTCAGCCTCCCATGTACCTGTGTCTATAGACAAGCGCCACCATGCCCAGCTAGTTTTTGTATTTTAGTAGAGACAGGATCTTGCTCTTGCTCAGGCTGAGCTCCTGTGGTTAAAGGACCCTCCCACTTTGGTGTGCTAGGATTTATGGCCCTGAGCCCTGTTCTCAGCCCCTTTTGAGTTTCTTTCTTTCTTTTTTTTTTTTTTGAGACAGCCTCAAGCTGTCACCCTGGATAGAGTGCTGTGACATCACAGCTCACAGCAACCTCCAATTCCTGGGCTCAAGCGAGTCTCTTGCCTCCGCCTCCCAAGTAGCTGGGACTACAGGTGCCCACCACAACACCCGGCCTTTTTTTTTGGTTGCAGCCACCATTGTTGTTTGGTGGGCCAGGCTGGATTCGAACCCGCCAGCTCAGGTATACGTAGCTGGCGCCTCAGCCTGTTGAGCCACAGGCTGGGAGCCACCCTTTTGAGTTTCTTAAGGCATATCCTCTAATCCCAGCAGCTGATTGCACATGGTAAGTTGCCCAGTGCCACATAATAGAAAAATGAAAGAGACTCTCAACATTTGAAGGCCGAGAGCTCCTCGTAAATGTATCAGATCAATGGAATGTTGAAGAATTTTTTACCCATCATATGTCACTGCAGCCTCAAGCTTGTGGAATCAAGTGATCTTCCTGCCTCAGTGTACTGAGTAACTGGGAATATAGGCACCTGCCACATGCCCAGGTTTTATTTATTTTTTTTTTGCAGTTTTTGGCCAGGGCTGGGTTTGAACCCGCCACTTCTAGCATATGGGGCCGGTGCCCTACTCCTTTCAGCCACAGGCGCCACCCCCTTTTTTTTTTTTTTTTTTGAGACAGAGCCTCAAGCTGTCACCCTGGATAGAGTGCTGTGGCATCACAGCTCACAGCAACCTCCAACTCCTGGGCTCAAGCGAGTCTCCTGCCTCTGCCCCGCAAGTAGCTGGGACCACAG
>CAUYON010191061.1:0-22139 GCA_963573935.1 Arctocebus calabarensis
TTCTTCTTAGCAAAGTATCTCAAGAATGGAAGAAAAAGTACCCAATGTACTCAGTCCTACTATGAAGCTAATCTATAGCTTTCATATGAAGGCTAAAACCCAGTTATAGCACAAGAAATGGGGAAAGGGGCAAGGGAGGGGTGGGGAGGGGGGAAGATGGGTGGAGGGTGGGTCATTGGTGGAATCACACCTATGGTGCATCTTAGAAGGGTAGAAGTGAAAATTACTAAATGTAGAATATAAATGTTTTCATACAGTGATTAAAAGGCCATGAAGGCTATGTTAAATATTCAATGAAAATATTTCAGAATGTATGTAAAGTCAGCACATTGTGCCCCATGACTGCACCAATGTACACAATTATAATTTAATAAAAATTAAAAAAATATATTTCAAAGGCTTATTTCTTGTCCTTACAGTGAAATTATCTTGATTTTTACTCATATTTATATCTCAATATATAATATTTTTAAAATATTTTAAAAATAAGATACTGTGCTAAATAATGACTCAATAATATTCAATGTTATTTGAAATATATTAGTAATAGATGTAGGTGCAACCTTTGTTGCAACAATCAGAACTGGTTTAAAGGAAAAATCCAATTATGTTGGTATCAGATAATTATCTTATTCTTTCCATCCCTAGTCACTCTGTGAAAGTAATCAGGGCTATTTAGGAAGAGCAGCTGAACTCTTTCTGGTCATCAGTTAGCCAAACTATAAGCTTTCAAAAATCTGGAAACCATGTTGGATAAACTGTAGGTATATAATATATTCTTTCTTTTGGATAGATGAGAATAGTTCAAAAATACTGATTATTTGTATTATTTTGATGACTACTATGATTTTAAATGGAAAAAGGGAATAAAAATCATTATTTTCCCTAATTCTTTTCCTTCTGGTTTTACTTGCTTGTAGTAGAAACAGCATGGTATACAACAGAAATATAAAAAGGGTGTATTCCAGCTCTGTCCCTAATTAGTTGTGTCTTCATGCACAAGTCACAGCTTCTGTGTTTCAATTTCCTCATCAATAAAGTGTGGATTGTACCTTCTCTCCATAACTGGCAGAGCTGTTTAGAAAAGAGAACAAAGTTATACATGAAGACAGGTATTGAGAATTTTAAAGGTCTATTTTTTTGGCTTGATTCCCAGTCAGAGATAATAATACCACATTAGCCTATAGTAATAGCATAAGTGACTATAGCCCAATTAGACATCAGTGGATGGCAGAAAAGTAAACTACAAAAATATATCAACATATATAGAAGTCATTCATTTTTCATAAATGCCAAAGAGGAAGAAAGTTCTGTTTTCTTCCATTGAGAGGCTGATGCTATTATTTATAGAACTATAATAAGCTCTCACTAGTTTTTCATCTCCAACTTCTTAAATTTATTGTCCAAAATACAAGTCTAGCAGATACATTTTCTTGATGTTTTTTGACTTCTATTTGAGTACATCCATCAGGACCAATTCTGTAGGATAGGTAGCTGCCTACAAACTGTGCTTTGAAAAGCTGAAAAAGTGCCTTTTCCTCCGATCTTACGTCCATAATCCTGAAAAGTCCAAAACTATTTGCATTGACTTTTATGAGTTTTCTTAAAAAAATTTTGACTAGATTAGGTGTTTTCTTTCAATAGAAGAGAAATATATCAAAGGAATATAGGATGGTGAGAATTGTAGGAAAAGCTCTAAAAACGATTTGCTGTCTTCATTTAGTAAGATGCAAGGGATGTAGACAGAGAAGGGTCAATAGGGGGGACTGTTTGAGAACACAAACAGAAGGGACAAGGAGGTGAGGTGGCAAATTTGACAGTTCACCATTTTGCCTGAAAGAGATTTTGAAAGCAGAGTTATCAATTGACTTGGAAGAAACCACACTTAACTCTATGCTCTAAGTGTGGTGCTGTCTTACGAGGCTCCAAGTATCTAGAGATAGAGAGGAAATCTCAGAAGAAAAAGATGAAGAAGCTCCAAAGGCAAGAAAGAAAGACCAATTAAGTATAGTGGAGAATGTGATATTTCAGCTTATTTGCTTAGATCTCCACATATAATTCAAATGGAACATAAAATCTACAATTTGTGACACTGATGTGGAAAATTTCTCCTTTGATGCAGACCCTTTGGTATTTGTCAGCTGAAATAGAAAAAAAAAAAAAAAAGAACACTGTTCTCTGTCTGTTCAATGCATATACCTATTTACTATGCTATGTAAGACACCATTAATGCAAAAAAAAAATACCTCAACATTAAAAATTTATATTTGTGATTTACATTAAATTCCACAGCACGTTACATAGCATTGTGCGCTCTTATTATTAAAGCACTTGTCTTAAAAACACTGCCCTAGATGACAGCGGAGAAAAGGCTACCACAAGTACAAGTTCAAAGTACAAAGTTATAAATTGCCTTCAGGAGTTAAGTCTATTCTCCAGATAAACACAAGACTGAAAACATTTTTAAAAAGTCAAGTCCAGAAAAAGAGATTAGGAGCCGGACTCAGTGACTCATGCCTATTATCCCAGCTACTTGGGAAACTGAGACAGGAAGATCACCTGAGGCCAGGAGTTTGAGGCTGCAGTGAGGTATGATTGTGCCACTGCACTGCAGCCTTGGTGACAGAGTAAGATCTCATCTCTTACAAGAAAAGAAAAAAAAAAAAAAACAGATACCAAATGTAGACATTATGGCAGAATAATTTTATAAAATTCATATATGCATGTGTACACAAATCATGTCTATATAATTTAATAAATTTTTACATAATAAACACACCAATGAAGTCTCCACCTAAACTAAGAAATAGAGTATTACTAGCATCCCAAAAGTCCTTCTGTATCCACTGTCTTTAAATTAATCATTATTTTGACTTCTAGCATTTCTTATTAATTTTGCCTAATTAAAATTCCACATAAAATGAAGAATATAATATGTAATCTATTGGTTGTCATCTTTTGTTCAACATTGTTTTGTGAGATTAATATTGTTTTGTATGTTGTTATTTTTTCATTTAAATTGCCATATGGTATTTTATTATATGACTATTCTACAACTTTTTTCAATTGTATATTGAAGGACATTGGAGTTATTTTAAACTTTTGGCTATTATATATTATATGCTTCTAGCACACGACTTTTGGTCTGAATAAACACACATTTCTTTTGGGTATGTACCTAGAAATAGAATTCCCACATTACGAGGTATGTATATGATGAGATTTAGTAAATACCAGCAGTTCTTCAAAGATGTATCAATTTATATTCCCTCCTGAATTACGTGAGAGTTCCACTTGCTCCACATTCTTGCTAACACGTGGTTATCATCACTCTTTTTTTAGTCATTATTTGGCATATGAATTAATATTTCCTTGTTACTTTAATTTGAATTTCCTTATGATGAATCAGGTTGAGCAACTTCTCTCGTATAGTTATTAAATTTGTATATGTTGTAACTTGTAATGTGCCTGTTTAAATCTCTTGCCCATTTATTTACTATGTTGGCTGCCTTTTTCTTATTGATTTGGAAAAATCCTTTTTTTTTTTTTTGAGATGGAGTCTCACTTTGTCACCCTCAGTAGAGTGCTGTGGCATTGGCATCACAGGTCACTGCAACCTGGAATTCTTGGTTCAAGCCGTTCTCTCGCCTCAGCCTCCCAAGTAGCTGGAACTACAGGCGCCTGTCACAACAGCCAGTTTTTTTTGGGGGGTTTGTTTTGTTTTTTTTTTTAGAGAGGAGGTCTTTCTTTGGGTTAAGCTGGTCTCCAACTTGAGAGCTCAGGCAATCCACCCACCTGGCCTCCCAAAGTGCTAGGAGCCACTGCACCAATCGATATGGAAGAATTCTTAACATATTCAGAATGAGTCCTTTGTTGATTTTAAGTATTACAAATAGCTTTTCCCACATTGACACTCACCTTTGCACACTATTAGTGGTGGTTTTTAGAGGAACAGATCTTAATTTTTAATGAATTCCAATTTATCATTTATTCTCTTTAGTGCTAATACATGTTGTGTCCTGTTTGAGAATTACTTGCTTATTCTAAAGTCATGAAGGTATTCTGCTGTGTCATCTACTGTTACAGAGTAGAAGCCTTATTCTACTTTTCACATTTAGAGCTCCAATCCATTTGGTGTATATTTTGTTGTGTGGTAGAGTCCAATGTTTATTTTATTCCCTTTTTAGAAATTCAAATCTCGCACCATCTTATTTAAAAGATAATCCTTTCCAGATTGGGATGTAGTGATACCTTTAAATAGATAAATAAGTGCAGATTTATGTCTAGATTGTTAGATTTTATACCATTGGTCTATCATATACTTTACACAAGGGTTTAATTAATCTAATTTTATAATAAGCCTGAATGTCCACAAAGTATAATCTCAAACTTGTTTTTCTTAAGGTTGTTCTAGGAATTCTTAGGATTTTGCATTTCCACATAATTTTTTCATTAATTTGTCAATATCCACACACCAAATAACCTTTTAGATTGTATTGAAACCATGGGACTGTCTTAACAAACTGACATTTTTACAATATTGGATTTTCCATTCCAAGGACAAAATTTATGCTTCATTTTATACATGCCTATTCTAATTTGTCTAATATTCCATAGTTCTTTGTGTTGAGGTTTTACATAATATTTTGTTAAATGTATTTATAGCGTTTGATTTTTAGTATTTTTTTTTTTGAGACAGAGCCTCAAGCTGTCACCTTGGATAGAGTGCTGTGGCATCACAGCATCACAGCTCACAGCAACCTCCAATTCCTGGGCTCAAGTGAGTCTCTTGCCTCCACCTCTCAAGTAGCTGGGACTACAGGTGCCCGCCACAACGCCCGGCCATTTTTTGGTTGTAGCCGTCTTCGTTGTTTTGTGGGCCCGGGCTGGATTTGAACCTGACAACTCAGGTGTATGTGGCTGGTGCCTTAGGCTGTTGAGCCACAGGCGCTGAGCCTGATTTTTACTGTTATTTTAATGATTACTTTTTTAAAAACAATTCAGTTCATATGTGTGTTTTACATTGTTTCTTGTTCCAGTGTCCTAAGGGAAGTATTTATTAATTCTAATATTTTGTGTATTTTAGCTGTCTAGTGTCATATTCCTCTCCTTGAAATATTTCCTTTAACATTTCCTGTAGTATAGCTGCCTTGACAATGGAATTTCTTGGCTTTTGTTTGCAAAAAAATCTGTATTTATTTTTTCTTTGTGAAAGTTATTTTACTTTCACAAAGAATCTTGGACTGGCACTTTCTTTTTTGTTTATCATACTTTACAAATGCCCTTACAATGGCTTCCACCTTGGATGGTTTGTAATTAGAAATCTGATATATAATTATTTTCCTCTGTATTTATCTTTTTTCTATGGCTGCCTTCATAATTGTCTTTTACCTTTGGTTTTTAACAGTTTGGTTGTAATGCATCTAATGTGTCCAGGTATAGTATTGGTATTTATTTTTCTTCATGTTCTCTCAGTTTCTTGGTTGTGTGGATTGGCATTTTTATGGTTAAAGTATATTTGGGCATTATCTCTACAAATATTTCTTCTGTCACATTCTTTCTCAGGTTTCCTTCTAAAATTTTAGTTACAAATATGTTAGGTCATTTGATATTTTCCCATTATCCCAAAGCTTTAGATGATTTTTAGTTTGGTTAGTTGACTGATCATTGTAAATATTTTTTCTCTTTAGTGGATTTTTATTGACCTATCTTCAACTACATTGAATTTGTTCCTTAATTATGACTAGCCTACTGATGAGCTTATTGAAGATATTTTTTAATCTATTTCATTGCATTTTTCATTTGTGGCATTTTCACTTGATCTGTTTTGTAGTTTCCAAGTCTCTGTTAAAATCTTCAATTGGTAAACTAAAGGCCACCACCTGTTTTTGTAATTAAAATTTTATTAGAACAGAGCCATTTTGTTTGTGTATTGTCTTTTATGCTATCATCGCAGAATTGAGTGGTTGTGACACAGACTGAATGGCTCACAGGTCTATAGCATTTACTATATGGCCATTTACAGAAAAATATGCTAACCCCTGCACTATGGCATTTATAATGTTAATCATAGACATTTTAAATTTCAACATGAGTCAAATTTGCATCTAGTTATTGATTGCTTTGTCTTTGACATTGTGCCTTTCTTAATCTGTTTGTATATTGTATGTATTTTTGTTGAAAACCAGTTTTTTCACGTCAGTATTTATGCCTTAAAGTGATATGCCTGAATGCCTATTCTTTTTCTATGGCTTTAGTTGAGCTGGATTTGTGTTTTTTTTTAGATTATTCACCCTAAGTGCACCAATCTACAAATTTCTCTAGTGTTACCTCCTGCTTAGGATGGGGTTAATGTATTAAAGGTGCTTCTCAATGTTTGTTCCACACTAAAGTTTCTATCTTTCATTTGCATCTATGCCTCCGAGATGGTCTCTTTCTTGCTTTTGCCACTGTATTAACATTAGGTTGGTGTTACTAGATATTTGACACTGGGGAGACAGGTGGTGTGGGACTGGGGGGCATTCTTGGATGTGTTCCATCTTCAGTCCTAGGTTAGTGCTGTGGTCCTGGTTTTTGGAGATGGATCATTTCAGTGATCCTATCCCTTCTGCCAATATCATGTATCTATAATAATTTGGGCTCAGGATATATTTTCATTTCTCCTCTGAAGGTAATTTTGTTGTTGTTTTGTTTAGTTTGTATATTTATTTTTTTCTGTTCCAGTTTCTGAGATGCAATTGGTGTTCAGCTGTGGCCTCATATGGCAGGATTTGGTTCCTTTCCTTCAGTAGCTTAAGCTTTTTCTTTTCTATAAGGAAGATAAAGGAGAAGGATCCAACTAGGGCTTTATGCCCTCCCTCAACAGGTGCTGCCCCAATTCCCTAAGCCTTGACCCAGAAATTGAAAAGAATTTCCTCTTATCCTAATATGAGATTCACCTTATGAGGATAAGTCACATTCAAACCCCTAAGGGTATCTTTGCTATTTAAAAAAATTGAAAAAAACAACAAAAACAAAAAAACCCCAAACAATAGTCACTTCATGTGCAGAGAAAAGGAATGCAATTAACTTTTGGGAATATTTTGGATTAATATCATAAAAATAACACACAAAATAGTCATATTATCAAACAGTTTGAAAAAGTGCACAATAAAAACGAGTTTATCTACAACACTAAAAGTAACTATCATTAATATATACATTTATACTTTTGTGCTTGTAATAGACACACCATTTATGATAAAAACCTGCATTAAATTAGGGAATAGGGAACTCCTGGGAAACTAGTAAATATTTTGAAGACAAATGAAAGTGAAAACATAACATCAAAATTTATGGTATGCAACAAAAAGTGATGAGTGAATGTTTTAGCTATTTAAAAAGAAGGATCTCAAATTATGATAACAGCCTAAGAAACTAAGAAACTAAAAGAACAACAGCAAATTATACTCAAAGCTACAAGAAGGAAGGAAATAATGATGACAGGAGTAGAAATAAATAAAAGAGAGAATAGAAAAATAAAATCAATAACACTAAAAATTTGGTTCTTTGAAAAGATAAAACAAATTTTAAAAACTTCAGCTATGCTGAGATATAAAGAGAGGAGACTTAAATTCCTAAAATCAATAACAAAAAGGGGACATTTTTGATTATTTTATAGAAATGAAAATGATTATAAAATGGTAATGTGACCAATTGTATGGTAACAAATTGGATAAACTAAATGAAATAAACAATTTTTTTGAGACATACAACCTACCAAGACTGAATCATTAAAAAATAGAAAGTCTGAACAGATCTATAACTAATTAGGAGAGATAATCAGTAATCAAAAATCTCACAACCAAGAAAAGCTCTGGATCAAATGGCTTCACTAATGAATTCTAGCAAACATTTAAAGAATAATTAGCACTAATCCTTCTAAAACTCTTCCAAAAAAAAAAAAAAAATGAAGATGAGAAGGCATTTCCTAATTGAATCTGTGAGGCAAGTATTAACGTGAAACTAAAGTCAGACAGACACTGACAGAAAGGAAAACCACAGACCAATATCTCTGATGAATATTGATGCAAAAATCTTCAAAAAAAATACTGGCAAACTGATTTCAATACCACCCGAAAAGGATTTTACATCATAACCAAATGAGATGTATTTTAGGAATGTGAAGGTGATTCAACATATCAAACTCAATCAATGTGATACACCACATTAACAGAAAGAAGGACAACAAAAACACGTGATCATCTTAATTCATGAAGAAAAAGTATTTGGCAAAATTCAACAACCTTTTGTGATTAAAAAAAAGTCAACATGCTAGAAAAAGATGGAAACTACCTCATCATAATACAGGCCATATATTAAAATCCCATAGCTAACATCATACTAAATGATGGAAGACTAAAATTTTTCAAAGATCAACAAAAGAAGGATGCCCATGTTCACCTCTTCTATTCAACATAGTATCAGCAGTTTTAGACAGAACAATTAGACAAGAAAAAGAAATAAAAAGTATGGAAATTAGTAAAGACGTGGTAAAATTATCTATGCTTATAGATAATATGGTCTTATATGTAGAAAATGCTAAAGATTCCACAAAAGCCCAGCTGACTAATAAGTGAATTCAATAAAGTTGCAGCATATAAAATCAACACACTAACATCAGTTGCACTTCTTTACACTAGGAGTGAACAATTTTAAAAAGAAATTAAGAAAATATTTATTTAAAAACCTAACTGGGCATGGTGGTGTGTTCCTGTAGACACAGCTACTGAGGAGGCTCAGGCAGGAGGATGGCTTTAGTCCAGCACTTTAAGGCTGTAGTGTGCAATGACTGAACCTGTGAATAGTCACTGTACTTCGGCCTGAGCAACACAGTGATACTCTGTCTCTAAAAACAAAGCAAAAAATAATAATAATAGTAAAATAATTAGTAATAAACCTAACTAAGAAGACAAAAAACACAAATGCTAAAAATTGAAAAATACTACTGAAGGAACTGAAAGAAGACATAAATAATTGTAAAGACATCCTGTGTTCATGGATTTGGAAGATTTAATATTAAAATGTCAAAACCACCTAAAGTGAACTATTGATTCAATGCATTTCTATCAAAATCCCAACATTTTGTTTTCAGAAATAGAAAAATGCATCTTAAAATTTGTATGGATTATCAAGGAACCTGCCAATGGACAAAATAATGTAGAAAACAGAGAACAATGTTGGTGGACTCAAACATTCTGATTTCAATTCTTACTGCAAAGATAAAGTAATCAAAACAGTAGGGTACTAGAATAAGAACAGTCATACAGACTAAAGGAATTGAATAAAGTGTCCAAGAATAACCTGTTGCATACATGGTCAAATGATTTTTAACAGAGTGCCACAATCCTTCAATAGGCAAAGTATAATGCTTTCAACACATCGTGGTGGGAATACTGGATATCCACATGCAAATGAAGGAAGTTGAATTCCTACCTCATACCATGTACAAAAATTAACCCAAATTGTATCAGAATGAAATGTAACAGCTAAGACTATTTGCCTCTGACAAAATCATAGAGAAATGATTCATGACCTTGAATTTGACAATGATTTCTTGAATATGACATCAAAAGCACAAGCAACAAAAGAATAATATTAAGAAATTGGCTTCCATCCATAGTAAAAACATTTTTGCATTGAGAGATATTATCAAGAAAGCCAAGTAATAACCCACACAATAGGGAAATATTTTCAGACTATGTATGTGTTAATGGTTTGTATATTATCTAAAGTTCTCATTATTCAAACTATATAAATAATTCTTACAACTCAACACCAAAAAGACAAGCTAATTAATAAATGTGCAAATAAATTGAATAAATATTTCTCCAAAGAAGATATATAAATGGCCAATAAGCACGTGGAAAGATGTTCAATATCACTAAACATTAGGGAAGTGGGAAATAAAACCACAGTGGGATACCACTTCATACACATGAGGATGGCTGTTATCAAAAAAACCAGAAAATCACAAGTATAAGCAGGTATGCAGAGAATTAGAACTTTTGTGCATTGCTGGTTGGACTGTAAAATGTCACAGCTGTTGTGGAAAAATTATAGTGATTCCTGAAAAATTTAAATATACGATGTAGAAATTCTATATCTGGATATATACCCCCTAAAACATGAAACCAAAGTTTATTTATTTTTTATTTTATTTGAAAGCAAAGTTCAAAAAGTCAAAACATAAAAGTAACCTAAGTGTCCATCAATAAGTGAATGCATTTTTAAGTGATTCAAACAAGCTAACATCATTTTAGCGTTAACAAAAACTGAAATTCTGATCTATGCTTCAAGACATTATCCTAAGTGAAATAAGGATGAATATCCTCTGATTCCATTATATCTTAGTTTT
The DNA here is from genome assembly GCA_963573935.1 of Arctocebus calabarensis. Lineage (NCBI taxonomy): Eukaryota > Metazoa > Chordata > Mammalia > Primates > Lorisidae > Arctocebus > Arctocebus calabarensis. The sequence goes on from CAUYON010191061.1 coordinate 10,397, forward strand.
GTGTGTGTGTGTTAGTATAACAGAATACTTGAGACTGGGTCATTTATAAAGAATAGAAATTTATTTGTTCACAGGTCTGGACACTGGGAAATCTAAGTTCCTGGTGCTGGCAAGTTTGGGCTGGTCTCTCTTCTTCCAAAATGTTTGCTTGTACATTGTGCTGCCTCCTCTGGAGGGGAGGAGCGCTATGCTCTCATGTGGCAGAAGAGCAGGAGAGAGCAAACCCTGTCCCACAAGTCATTTTTATTCATTAATAAGGGTGGAGACCCCATGACCTAAATAGCTCCCATTAGACTCCACCTCCCAATACTGCTGTATTGGTGATTAAGATTTAACATGAATTTTGGAGAAGATGAAAACCTTCAGACCATAGCACAGTAATATAAGATGCCTATAATAATCAAATTTATAGAGACAAATAGAATAGTAATGTCCAGGGGCTGTATAGGAGGAAGAAATTGGTAGTTACTATTTAATGGATGGATATAGAGTTTCAGTTTTGGATGACGACAAAGTTCTAAGATGAGTAGTAGTGATAGTTGTACAATGTGAATGTACTTAATTTTACTGAACTATATACATAAATATGGTTAAAAAGGTAAATTTTAGGCTATGTTTGGTTTATCACAGTAAAAACAAAGTTAATCTTTAACCAAACCAAGATTGTGATAATGGATTTTGATTGTCATTAAAGGTAGTGGAGATAAAAATTTTCTTCTCCATCAAAGTCTGGTCAGGCTACTCTTCTCAACCAGGCCTCAAACTTGGTCTACAAAAACTGCAGATTCTCAGCACAAGTGATTTCATCCATGATCCTCTCCCCAATTAAACGATTTCAGTAAACATTAGCTTAGTAACTAACAACTCAGGGCTGCCTCACTAGGAAAATTACTTCAGCTCCCTTAAGCTCTTGCCTGGAAAAATTCAAAGCTCCGAAAGAATATTGCCATTTATTTTAGCCAACATCTGAAAATAGAATCTCTGTCTTCCAATCTCTGTGGGGGGGCAGAAGCTTAACTCAATACTTGCTTTAACAAACCCAGATAGTGTAATCACATTAATCAACCCTCTCCTGATTTTTATACACTTCTACTTTCCTATGTTCAAGTTCCTTCTGCTCCTCCTTCCTTTTCTCTCATCCACCCTTTAAAATGTATAGTAACCTGTGCACAGATCAAAGTTGCGTTAAATTCACTTTTTCCTTATTGTCTGGCTTTGTTTACCCTTGACAGCGATTCTGAGCATGGAGTGTTGTCAGATATCCTGCAGAGGCACTCTAAAACCTTGGTCAAGTCACATACCTTCTTTGTACCTTATTCCTCCTCTGAAAATAAGAATAACCATAGTAGATTTGTAGACAGGGTTATATAAATCAATTCATGTAGTTAGCTTTCAACAGTGCATGGTACATTGTAAGGGTCATAATACAGATTTTACTTATCATTATGATTACTGTTCCTCAAGTAACCTGCTTCATAGAAAGTGATAGAAAACTGACACAGGAAATATTTAGATAAGTATTTGTAATATTTGTGTCAGACAATGGATTTAATAAAAGGGGTTCCTATAAATTAATAAGAAAAAATAAATGTTTTGATGGCAATATTTCAAAAGAGCAGTAACAGATAATTCACAATTAAAATAAAACAAAGTTTTTTTAAAAAATTACAAAATAATATGAAAAGATCTTTGACCAAACAACCAAAGCAAAGCAAAAAAACAAATTAGAAAACAAAATAAAAGAAACAAAAAACCAGCAGTGAAATATCCTTTGTCTTTTATAAGCCTTGCAAATAAGGAATAAAAGGGAAAATTACAGTATCTGTTACTGGTGAGGGAGGAAAATAATGAACACTCATTTTTATTCTCTTGGAGTTATAAAATAGGATAAATTTTCCACAAAGCAATGTGTAAGTTAGTATAAAAATTTAATGTATATATTTATACCCGCCAAGTAAGAATATATCTTCAGGAAATTATCAAAAAGAGGAAAAATGTGTATAAAAATAGCAGTGTTTGTATTGCTCACACATGCAAAAAAAAAAAAAAAAAGAAAAATTGGGGAATACCTAAATGCCCATCTCTAGAGGCCTGGTTATACAAATTCATAATATAAGAGAATATTAGAAATCTATTTATGAATTATGCAATCTTATTTATTGATAAAATTCACTGACTAGAAAAATATCTACAACACAATGATGCATAATCAAAGCAGACTTTTATACAGCATATAAAATGTTCATTAAAATCTTTCCACTGAGGGAGGTTGGAATGCCCTCAAGTCTCTCGAGATCTTGTCGGGGTTCAGTGGAACCCGAGACTTGGCTTGTTGCTAGGGGCCTTTGTTGGGGACAGAACTTTGGGCGCGAGCTGCCAGGCGGCAGGTGCCCAGCCTAACAGGTTTTAGGCCCAGCAATCACTGTGAGCAGCCGTTTCAACGGCTGTGAGTAGCCGTTTCGGCCGCGCAACTGCTGCGAGAGCTGTTTAGGCCTAGCAACCACTGTGAACAGCCGTTTCAACTGCTGTGAGCAGCCATTTAGGCCGAGCACTGCTGTGACTAGCTGTTTTGGCCCAGCAGCCGTGAGGAGCTGTGGCCATGAAGGAAGAGATGGAGAACAAACCGATGAATAAGCGAGTGACCCTGATGACACCCCCTGAGGCCTCAAGCAGCAGCAATGGGACCTCAGGTGAAGGTGCCAAAGGGGAAGATAAACCTGATCGAAACAAGGAGAAGAAAGAGGCTCTGAACAAGGTGGTGATTCGAAGATTACCTCCCACTTTGACGAAGGAGCAACTTCAGAAACATCTCCAACCTATGCCTGAGCATGATTATTTTGAGTTTTTTTCGAATGATACTAGCCTGTATCCTCATTTATATTCCAGAGCATACATCTGCTTTAAAAACCAAGAAGAGATTATTTTGTTCCGGGATCGCTTTGATGGTTATGTGTTCGTTGACAATAAAGGTCAAGAGTATCCTGCAGTGGTAGAATTTGCACCTTTTCAAAAAGCTGCGAAAAAGAAGATTATGAAGAGAGATTCCAAAGTTGGGACCATCAAGGATGATCCAGACTATAGAAAATTTTTGGAAAGTTATGCCAGTGATGGTGAGAAGAAGATAACAGCTACACCAGAGACGATGCTAGAGGAAATAGAAGCAAGGAAGAGAGAATTCGTAACTAGGAAGACAACTCCGCTTTTGAGCTTCCTGAAGAACAAGCAGCGAATCCGAGAAGAAAAGAGAGAAGAAAGAAGGAGGCGCGAAATAGAAAGAAAGAGACAAAGAGAAGAAGAGAGGAGAAAGTGGAAAGAAGAAGATAAGCGTAAAAAGAAAGACATGGAGAAGGTAACGAAGACTGACAGAGTTCCGGAAATGGAAAAAGTAAAGGATGAACCAAAGATTAAGCTGCTGAAGAAGCCAGAAAAAGGAGAAGAAAAGGAGTTGGACAAAGGAGAAAAAACCAAGCAACTGGACAAAGAAAATGTGAGTGATGAAAGAGCCAGTGGGCAAAGTGGTACATTTCCCAAGCGATCTGATAGTGAGCTTAAAGATGAAATGCCAAAGAAAGCTGACGAGGAGAATGGCAAAAACTACAAGGAGAAGGAATGGGATCAAGAACGCGAACAGGAGCGGGTACTTCGAGAAAAAGAGAAGCAGAAGCGGCAAGAGGAAGAGCACCGTAGGCAGAAGGAGCAGAAGGAGCGTTACGAGAAAGAGAAGATGTTTAAAAGAAAGGAAGAAGAAATGAAAAAAGAGAAAGAAGCACTTCAGGACAAAGGAAAGAAGAATGAAAGCAGAGAATCAACTGACAGCTCCGACAAAACCGAAAAGAAAGAGGAAGTGGTTGTTAAGAAAGAGCGCATAAGAAACAAGGATCGCCCTTCAATGCCGCTTTACCAAGCAGGAGCTAGAAGCCGAAATCGACCCTGTCCTCCTGATGACAACACCAAGTCTGGAGATGCAGCCGTCGGCAAAAAGGCAGAAAAGCATTAAGGTAAAAGTCTTAAGTTATTAGTCATAGATAAGAAGCGGTGGGGGGAGAATGTTATAAGTCTAAATGGTCTTAAAGTGTCCTGACTGTCTAGGCAGCCAAGGAGCAAATGTTAAGCAATCCAGAAGAGCCTTCAGGGCAAAGAAATAGAAAGAAAGAGGGTTGCTGTGCTGGGGAGGGAGGCGGGCACATTACAGAGGAGTATGTTTTGTGTTAAAGCAGGAATCTTTAGGTTTAGAATTTTCTATTAGGTAAAATATAGTTCTTGTTTGGTTCTTAACAATCCAATCTTTGTTTTATCTTAGATCTCAGGATCTGAGGATGTATCCTGTCCAGGAAGGAAAACTGCACCAGAATCTGCTCCTGTGATCAACCTTCAGTCTTCATTTGAATTCTATTGATATCAATAAATATCAAAAGCATTGGAAATTAAAATAAAATAAATAAAATGTTGTATTTATATGTGGTTGAATAATTTTTGGTATTATTTGAATTTATGTAAGCATTTATTATGGTAAGCTAAAACAATAAAGTGGCTTGGTCTTGAGAAGTAGCTGAAGGGGGAATATAGAGTTTTTACAATTAAAGAAAGCATATTCTTCTTAGCAAAGTACCTTAAGAGGAGGGCAAGGGGAGGGGAGAGGGGTGGACATGCGGCAGGGGGGTGGATATGTGGCATCGGGGTGGACAGGTGGCAGGGGGGTAGACAGGTGGCAGGGGGATGGACATGTGGCAGGGGGTGGATGTGTGGCAGGAGGGTGGATGTGTGGCAGGGGGGTGGACTGGTGGCTGGAGGATAATTGGTGGGACCTCACCTACTGTGCATATTACAAGGGTACATGTCAAATATATTAATAGTAGAGTATAAATGTCTTAACAATTAAATAAGTGAGGTGAACATTATGTTAACTAGTTTGATGTAAACATTCCAAATGGTATATAAAATCAGCACATTGTACCCCATAAATGCAGTAATGTACACAGTTATGATCTAATTAAAAAAAGAAAAGAAAGCAGTAAGATTACAGCAGTGCCTGAAGAAAAGCTCACTTTCACAGCATTATGTAGTAAGAGCACTGGGCAGCAAAGACTCTTCTGGAGTTCATTTATAAATTTACCTGTGGGCTTAGGAAACTTTGGAAAGATGATACCGGTCAAAAACATAACTTGTTCTTGACTAACATCAGGGAGTAAAGGAAAGCACTAAAAAGGAAAAACTCTCTCTTCTTGCATCTAACCATGAATGGGGTGTATTGGTTAGAGATTAACTAGGGATAAATTCAGACTTTGAGTGATTTTAGGAGAAGATGGGTGACAAATGAATGAAGAGAATAATGTACTTATATTTTTAATCCTTATGGCACTCCTATGAGAAAAGGACAACAATTCTTCCTATTTTCCAGATGAGGGAATTGCAGTCCAGAGAGAACAGATATTCTCCCAAGGTTTTATAATTACTTATTAAATTCTTAGCCTAGGGTGTTTAAGATGTATGTATCACAGTGCTTCTCAAATTTAATTTGTAGCATGTAGAAGAATTGGGACTGCTGGCAGAAGTCACAAACAGGTGGTTCAAAGGCAGATCCAACTTGTATATTATTTTGTTTGGCCAGCACAGTGCTTTCTGTTTGCTTGTTTATCTCAGTTTGTTTTAAAAACACGGTATGTATTTTAAAATGAGAAAATTCCACATGAAAATTCAGATCACTCATTTGTTTGTTTGTTCCTGAAAAAGAATCAGAGCTGGCAACACTCATTTCTCCACTGCAGCCCATTTGCCTAGTCTGATTCGGGAGACAGTTCCCTTTAGATGTGGAATGCATTTTCCACTTAGCCTGTCTCACTTCTTAATGTCACCTACTTGCCATTGTATATATTAGAGTGTAGAGCTTCTGCAAAAGACCATACAAAGAACTTTAAAATGTCTGAGCAAGAGTGAGACCCTTGAGAAAGAGGGTCTCTCAATTTGATGTTTCACAAACATTGAGAGAGAGAGAGAGAGAGATTGAGAGAAAGGAAGAAAATAGAAAAAATAGCTGAGCATGGTAACATAGGACTATAATACCAGATACTTCAGAGGCTAAGGCAAGAGTTCACTTGAGCAGAGGTGTTAGAGGTTGCAGTGAGCTATGATGACATCCCTGCGCTCTAGTCAGGGTGACAGAGTGAGACCCTTTCTCAAAAAAGAAAAAAGTACCCTTTTAATTTTTTTTAAGACAGGATCTCGTGCTTTCACCCAGGCTGGAATACAGTGGCCCTATCACAGCTCCTTTCAGGTTCTAAGTCCTCGGCTCAGGCCATCCTCCCTCCTCAGCCTCCTGAGACTACCATTAAATCTCTTTAAAGGTTAAAAGACGGCAATCTTCTCTTTTATATCCTAGCTCAGACTTGTGATAAAAGAGATAGAACCTATCCAACCTTGGAATACACCTTAGTATTTTCTTCATCCTGATAAAGTCCACTTTATTGGTATCATGAAAAACTGACATTTTTCTCATATTTCATTAATAGAAGAGAGAAGTTTAGGTTACATAACACCCCCAAAATAAAGTCATTAAAAAGAAATGAAAATAATAAAGGCATGAGGCAAAAGATATGATAAATACCTTGATTTATCATTATACAACATAGGTAGTGAAACATCAAATTGCAATCCATAAATATCTACAATTACAATTTATCAATTAAAAATAAATATAAATGAATGCTTAATTTTTTGCATTATTTTAGGCCTTTTTTATTGTTTGGGATTCATTGAGGGTACAAAGAATTAGGTTATACTGACTGCATTTGTTAGGTAAAGTCCCTCCCCATCCATCTCGCTCCTCCCCTCTTCCTACTCCCTCATTTCCATATCCCCCACCTTATATTAAATGATCTACTCCCTTCATAGGAGCACTGAGTACATTGGACTTTTGCTTCTCCATTCTTATGATGGTTTACTAGGAAGAATGTGTTCCAAGTCAATCCTGGTTAATACAAAAGATGTAAAGTTTCCATCTTTTTAATGGCTGAATACTATTCCATGGTATACATATACCATACTTGCTTAATCCATTCCTTTATTGGTGGGCATTTAGGTTTTTCCACATTTTGGCAATTGTAAACTGAGCTATAATAAATAGTCTAGTGCAAATGTCCTTATGATAAAATGATTTTTTTTTTTCCGGGTAGATGCCTAGTAATGAGATTGTAGGATCAAATAGAAAGTCTAATTTGAGTTCTTTGAGGATTCTCCATACTTTCTTCCAAAAAGTTTGTATTAATTTGCAGTCCTACCAGCAGTGTAAAAGTGTTCCCTTCTCTCCACATCCACACCAGCATCTGCAGCTTTCAGACTTTGTGATGTGGGCTATTCTCACTGGGGGTTAGGTGATATTTAAGGGTGGTTTTGGTTTGCATTTCTCTGATGATTAGGAACAATGAGCATTTTTTCAAAGTCACCATCTTTTTTATTGCTGAATAGTATTCCATGGTATACATATACCACAGCTTTTTTTTTCTTTTTAAACCTTATTCAAATTAATATGAGAGCACAATATTTAGGTTACATTGTTCTTACTTCCAATATACCCCAGCTTTTTAACCCATTCATGGGTTAATGGGTTTCATGATCCAGTACAAAAAGTAAACAAACCAGAATGGGAATGGTGGGGGATGAGGAAATAAAATACACAGAGACAAAGATCACACAAGAGATACAAGTGAAGAGGTCAGAAGGTCTGGCACATGATGACTGTAGCCAGCAGAAACAGTGTGAATAGCTTTATTTATATAGCAACCAAACAAGGCTGCTTATACTAACAATGTTACAAATCAACAAGGAAAGTGAGTGGGAATATTTTCATCTTACAAAATTGAGGGGAAGTAAGTACATGGGGAAAAAATTAACTTTAGAGAGAGAAGGCTATGTGCTTCCTGACAGAGGGAACAAGGAGAAAAGACTATTGGTTTAGGAAGGGAGCACAAGCAGTTTGGGGGTCATTCCTTGAATGCACCTCCTGAGCTGTAGGAGTCTTGCCACCTCACAAACCATACTCCACACAGTGGCATTCACATTGTTTCCACATCTTGGAGATTGTAAATTGAGCTGTGATAAACAGACTAGTGCAAATGTCCTTATGATAAAATGATTTTTTTCCTTCTGAGTATTTGCCTATTGGGATTGCAGGATCAAATAGGAGGTCTAAGTTGAGTTCTTTGAGGATTCTCCATACTTCTTTCCTGAGAGGTTGTATGACTTTCCAGTCCCACAAACACTGTAAAAGTGTTCCCCTCTTTCCACATCCACATCAGCATCTGCAACTTTGGGACTTTGTGATGTGAGCTCATCTTACAGGAGTTAGGTGATTTCTCAGGGTGGCTTGGATTTGCATTTCTTTGATGATTAGACACACAGAGCATTTTTTCATATGTTTGTTAGTCATTCATCTATCTTCCTCAGAAAAGGTTCTTTTCATGTCTCTTGCTCAGTGATATATGGGATTGTTTGCTGGTTTTTGTTGATTAAATTGAGTTCTTTATAAATCCTAGTTATCGAAGTTTTGTCAGATTTGTAGTATGTAATCTTTTCCCATTCTAAAGGTTGTCTATTTGCTTTAATTGTTGTGTTCTTAGCTGTGCAGAAGCTTTTCAGTTTAATTAAGTCTGTTAGTTTATTTTTGTTGTTGTTGTGATTGCCAGTGAAGACATTTCATAAAATATTTCTGTAGGCCAACATTCTCAAGAGTTTTGACTACAGTTTCTTCAATAATTTTTATGTTTAGATGCCTTAGATTTAAATCTTTTATCCATCTTGAATCAATTTTTGTAAGTGGTGAAAGGTGTAAGTCCAGTTTCAATCTTTTAGATGTGGTTCTCCAGTATTCCCAGCATCATATATTGAATAGGGATTCTTTTCCCCAGTGTATGCTTTTATTTGATTGATCAAAGATCAGATGGAAGTAAGAGATTGGTTTCATCAATTGGTTTTCTATTTGATTCTGAATGTCTGTATCTCTTTTTTTATGCCAATACCATGATGTTTTGATCACTGTAGATCTGCAACATAACTGAAAGTCTGAAAGAGTGATGCCTCTGGCTTTGTGTTATTACTAGAAATTGACTCTAGGGTGGTGCTTGCGGTTCAAAGGAGTAGGGCACTGGCCCCATGTGCTGGAGGTGGTGGGTTCAAACCCAGCCCCAGCCAAAAACTGCAAAAAAAAATTGACTCTACAGGGATTTTTCTGGTCCCATATGAAATGAAGACCCATTTTTTTCCAGTTCTTCACAGTATGATGTTGGTATTTTAATGAAGATTGCTTAAATTGAATCTGTAGATAACTTTGGGAAATATGGACATTTTAAGAATGTTGATTCTTTCCAGCCAAGACCATGGTATGCTCTTCCATTTGTTAATGACTTCTGCCATTTCTTTTCTGAGAGTTTCATAATTCTCTTTGTAGAGATCCTTCACCTCTTTTGTTAGGTATATTCCTAAGCATTTCATTTTCTTTGAAGCTACTGTGAAGGGAATTGTGTCTCAACTAGGCTGTTTGGGCATTTACAAGAGCTACTGATTTGTGAACATTAATTTTATACCCTGAGATGTTACTGTGTTTCTGAATCACTTACAGTAGTCTTGAGGTTGAATCTCTGGGATTCTCCAAGTATATGATCATATCATTGGCAAAGAGTGAGAGTTTGATGTCCTGAGACCCCATTTGGATGTTCTTTCTATCCTTCTTTTGCTTGACTGAATTGGTTAAAACTTCCAGAGCTTTGTCAAATAGAAGTGGTAATAGAGGACATCTTTGTGTGGTTCCAATTCTAAGTGGAAAAGCTTTCAGTTTTACTCCATTTAGTATCATGTTAGCTGTGGATTTATCATCTATGGCTTCAATCAGTTTAAGAAACATGCCACCTATGCCTATATTTTTAAATGTCCTTGTTGGCAAAGGATGCTGAATTTAATCAAATGTTTTTCTGCATGTGTCAAGAGGATCAGATTGTTTTTGGTTTTGTTTTTATTGATATGGTGAATTACGTTTATGGATTTGCATATGTCAAACCAACCTTGCATCCCTGGGATGAAGCCTGTTTGATCACAATGTATAATTTTTTTGAAGTATAGCTGTAACCTGTTGACTAAGATTTTATTGAGTATTTTTGTATCTATATTTCATTAGTGAAATTTGTTCTCCGTTTTACTTAGGTCTATTACTGGGTTTGGTATCAGGTTGGTGTTGGCTTCATAAAATATGTTGGGGATGGTTTTTTCCTTCTCAATTATGTGGAATAGTTTTGTGGTATAGGTACAAGCTCTTCCTTGAAGTTATGATAGGATTCTGTTTTGAAGCCATCTAGTTCAGGACTTTTTTTTAATGGAAGCTTTTTTATTTCTGTGATCTCAGTACTTGATATTGACCTGTTCAAGAGATCTATTTCTTCTTGGTTAAGTCTAGGGAGAGTAGATGATTCCAGGTATGGTCCATTCCTTCCACATTGTCAAATTTCTTGTCACAGACTTCCTTGTAGGTTTCTGAGATAATCTCTTGTATCTCTGTGATATCTGTTCTTATTTTCCCTTTTTAATTTCTACTTGAGGTTATTAGAGATTTTACTTTTCTGTTTCTAGTTAATCTGACCAAATGGTCATCAATTTTATTTATTTATTCAAAAACCCTACTTTTTGTTCCATTAATTTTCTGAATGATTCTTTTGTTTTCAATTTCATATATTTTGTGTTTAATTTTGGTTATTTTTCTTTTACTAGGTTTGGAATTATATTGTTCTTCCTTTTCCATTTATTTACTATGATTCATTAGGTTGTCAATGTGTTGTCTTTCTGTTTTTTGAATACAGGCATTTAATGAGATAAATTTCCCTCTTAGGACTGCTTTTGCAGTATACCACAGGTTTTGGTAACTTGAAGGTTCATTGTTGTTCTGTTTGAGGAATTTAACAATTTTCTCTTTTATCTCTTCCTTGACCCAACTGTTATTCAGCACAAGTTTATTTATTTTCCATGCCTTTGTGTGGGTATGAACATTTTTGTTGGAGTTGAGTTCTACTTTTATTGCCTGGTGGTCTGAGAAGATACAAGGTATAATTTCTATTCTTTTAATTTTGATGAGGTTTGATTTGTATCCTAGGATGTGATCAGTTTTGGAGTATGTTCCATGGGCTGATGAGAAAAGTGTATATTCTTTAACATTGGAATGAAGTATTTTGTTTATTTCTATTCAGTCTTAAGGCTATCAGTCATTTCTAGCTTCTTGCTAACTGGGAAGCAACCACAATAAATTAAGGTCCAGAAATGGGTAAAAACTAACTCTCAATTATGCCTGACTTTATAAATATGCTGGAGAAATACATTTTGAACAAAATGTTGCTAGTGTATTTGGTGAAGGCTGAAATTGAGCATTTGAAGCCTCAACATGACCAACTACACATAGATGATCTCTTGATCTGTTTATTTGGATTTCATTATCTTTTTTAAATCTCAGATTAATATAAGGGTACAAGTAATTAGGTTACACTGTTTGTGTTTTTTAAGTAAAGTTAAATTGTAGTTGAGCCCTTCGCCCAGGGGGTATGCTGTATATCCTTACATTGTGTACATTGAGAGCTTAGCAATTCCCCACCTTTTCCCCTTTCCTATTTCCCCTCTCCTCCCTACTTGAATATAGTGGTATTTTTCTCTCCTGTAGCTGTGTAGTTGTTTATCTGTTAGTTTAATATTAGTATCAAGTACATTGGATACTTGC
>CAUYON010191062.1:0-29281 GCA_963573935.1 Arctocebus calabarensis
GGAAGTATAGACATTTTAACAATGTTGATTCTTCCCAGCCATGAGCATGGTATGTTCTTCCATTTGTTAAGATCCTCTGCTGCTTCCTTTCTTAGGATTTCATAATTTTCTTTATAGAGATCCTTCACCTCCTTTGTTAGGTATATACCTAGGTATTTCACTTTCTTTGAAGCTATGGTGAAGGGAGTTGTGTCCTTAATTAGCCTCTCATCTTGACTGTTATTGCCATATACAAAGACTACTGACTTGTGGATATTGATTTTATATCCTGAGACATTACCGTATTTTTGTTCCCATGGTTTTAATTTGCATTTCCCTGATGAAGAGCAATGTTGAACATTTTTTCAGCCAATATGCTTTTTGGTTATTTGTATTTCTTCTTTTGAAAAAAATCTGTTTATGTTTTCTGTATCCTGTCAGTGAGGCTATTTGTTTATTTCTTGCTGACTATTTGAGTTCTTTGTACATTCTAGATATTAATCCTGATTTGTTAATATTTTTTCTCATTCTTTGGGTTTCCTATTCATTCTGCTGATTGCTTCCTTTTTGTGTAGTTAAAAAAATAGCATCTAAAGTAATTTTTATATGGCGAAATTCATAGGCATCAAAATAAAGTCACTTGTTTCAAATCGTGACAAAATCAAGCCAGGGAAGTTAAGGGAAGATTCTTACACATGATTGCTTGATAATAAGAACAAAAAGCTCTGCCAAAATCACAACCTTGCACAAAAATACTTCTGCAAAGACATCTGCTCTGCAACTACCCATCTAACCTCAGACTGACATTACCCTTGTTATTGACCCTGGTAGCGGAGGATAATTGCTCCAATACAACTCATGTGACCCTCCTTATTTTTCCTTTAAAAACACTTGTTGTCTTCCATTACCTTCCTGATGACCCCCACATGTATTCATCCACTGCAATGTTCACTCCTGAATGAAGTTAGCATCTTTGCAGAATCTGTTTGTTCTTTAAGTTGACAATGCAGACTAATAGAGAATAGTTTTTACTACTATGATTTTTACTTGAACAAGAATGTTGCCTTTGTCATGCCTTTATATATACATATACATACATCTACAAGGTGCTTTTAAGTTTTAATTATCTATTTTCTTTGATTGATCCATTTATCTTTATGCAAATAGTAAACTGTTTTGATCTCGGTCTTTTTTTTTCCACATAGTTTTCTTTTTTTAATTGTTTGGGATTCATTCAGGATACAAAGGATTATGTTATACTGATTATATTTGTTAGGTAAGGTCCCTCTTATGATGTGTCCTGCCCCAAGAGGTGTGCCATACAACGTGACCCCTTTCCCTCCAAACTCTTTCCTCCCTTCTCCCAGCTTCCTCATTCCCATAGCCCCTTTCTTGGTATTAGATCATCTACTGCCTTCATGTCATAATTGAGTACATTGGATTCTTGCTTCTCCATTCTTATGATGCTTTATTAAGAAGAATGTGTTCCACCTGCATCCATGTTAATACAAAAAATGTAAAGTCTCCATCATTTTTTTTGTTTGTTTGTTTGCAGTTTTTGACTGGGGCCAGGTTTGAACCCGCCATCTCTGCTATATGGGGCTGGCATCCTACTCCTTTGAGCCACAGGCGCCGCCCCCAAGTCTCCATCTTTTTTACTTCTGAATAGTATTCCCTGATGTACCTGTACCACATTTTGTTAATCCATTCCCAGGTTGGTGGGCATTTAGGCTGTTTCCACATTTTGGCGATTATAAATTGGGCTGCAATAAACAGTCTGGTGCAAATGTCCTTATGGGAAAAGGATGTTTTTTTCTTTTGGGTAGATGCCTAGTAATGGGATTGCAGTATCAAATATGGAGGTCTAATTTGAGTTCTTTGAGACTTCTCCATACTTCCTTCCCAAAACGTTGTATTAATTTGAATCCCACCAGCAGTGTTAAAGTGTTCTCTTCTCTCCACATCCATGCCAGCATCTGCAGCTTTGAGTCTCAAATCTGAAGATGCTGGCATGGATGTACAGAGTGGCTTTGATTTGCATTCTCTGACGATCAGGGATGATGAGCACTTTTTCAAATATTTGTTAGCCATTCGTCTGTATTCATCAGGGAAGGTTCTATTCATATTTCTTGCTCAGTGGTAAATGAGATTATTTGCTCTCTTGTTGATAGCATAATAAAGATTCTAGTTATCAACCCTAGTTGTCTAGTTATCTAGTTTGTCTTATGAATACCTTACAAATACCTTTTCTCATTCTGAAGGTTTGTCTTTTTGCTTTACTTGTTGTGTCCTTAGCTGTGCAGAAGCTTGTCAGCTTAATAAAGTCCCAATTGTTAATTTTTATCATTGTTGTGATAGCTGTTGAAGTCTTTGTCATAAAATCTTTTCCCATTTTCCCCCAATTTCTTCTAATGTTTTTGTCATTTGTGCCTTAGATTTAAGTCTCTTATCCATCTTGAGTCAATTTTTGTAAGTGGCGAAAGGTGCAGGTTGAGTTTCAGTGTATTAAATGTGCTTATCCAGTTCTCTCAGCACCATTTGTTGAAATGGGATTCTTTCTCCCAGTGTATGCTTTTTGTTTGGTTTGTCAAATATCAGATGGTACATACAGACTGGTTTCATTTCTTGGTTTTCTATTCTGTTCCACATGTCTGTGCCTTATTTTAGTTTGCCAATACCATGCTGTTTTGATTACTGTGGACTTGTAGTATAGCCTGAGGTCTGGTAGGGTGATGCCTCCAGCTTTGTTTTTATTACTAAGAATAGCCTTAGCTATATGGGTTTTTTATGGTTTCATACAAAACAAAGTAATATTTTTTCCATTTCTTCAAAATATGATCTTGGTATTTTAATAGGGATTACACTGAATCTGTAGATTGCTTTGGATAGAACAGACATTTTAGAAACATTGATTCTGCTCAGCCAAGAGCATGTTATATTCTTCTATTTGTTAGTGTCTTCTGCAATTTCTTTTCTTAGGGTTCCAGATCTCAGTATTTTTATAAAGCCCTTCTTGGTAAAATAATTTCTGTCTTTTTAATAGACTTTTTCAATAATCTCTGGTGCATTTTGAGGGAGCCATTCTTGCATATAAAATTCAGATTATTATTTCCAATGTGAAGATACTATGTTAAGGCATTAATTAGGAATGAATTAAATTTTTATATTGATGATGTCAAAATTAAAATTTTATTTAGTTAAGTTTTACATGAAGGTTATTATGTCTTCTCTTTGTTTAGAGCTTGTTTTATATTCATAAATATGTTTTCATGTGGTGCTTTGTTTGGGATCTCATGCCTTAAAAATTATTTCTAACTACCATATAATTTTGGTTGCTAGGAAATGGAATATTTTCCCTAATTATCTTTCTAAATGTTTTACCAGAAGATAGATTAGCTTTTATTTTTAATATTGAAAATGTCATAGCAGAAAAATCTGAATTTTCTGGGTCACATAGAGAAAAGGAGTTACTTTTCAATGTTTATACCTGTTATATTTCTTTCTTATTGCACATTTTAGAACCTAATAGGCACAATTTATGTAAAAATTGTGATAGTATCCAGCACCTGGCTTTAATTTAAATGGATTTAATGTTTTACTTTTCAGAATAATAACTAATGATGTTCTTTGTTAGTCTGTATTATGCTAAAATATCTTATCTGTTGTTATTGTATAATCTGTCTTTAATTTTACTGATGGACTATTAGAATAAACTACTTGGTCAGAGCATGTTGTTTGCTACAATTGTTGTAGTTGTAGTTTTTCAAAATAATATTTTATTCTTGATTTAAAGTTAGTGCTTCTGTATTCACAAAAAGACTGTAGTATATTGTTTTCTTAAAAAATATATCTTTACCAAGTTATTGTACCAAAGATGTCTTCTTTTAATAAAAGGAATTGAGGATCTTTAAATCTTTTCTCATGTCTTGAAATTATTTAAATAACAATGTAACGATATTTTTTGTTGAAACTAAATAAAACTTAATTAAGAAAATGATATATTCTGGTCACAATAGCAATAAACAAGGCTTTCCAATAATTTGTAGTAATTAATCTTCATATTTCTATTTGTTGGAAGTTCATTTCATTTCTAGACGATTTAGATTATTATTGGCATGGAAATTATAGATTTCCGTTAGAGTTTCAAAACATCTTTTTCAACATTTACATTTATTCTATTACTTACTCTAATTTCATATTCAATTGCAGCTTCTCACATTACCATAGTAGGTGACATTTGAGGTGCCCAATGTCTCCTATCTCTTAGTATTTCTAGCCTTGTGCAGTCCTCTCTTATTTAGCATGGGATGGGCCTGTGATTTCTTTCAAACAAACAGAATACAGGAAAGGTAATGGATGAGACTAGGTTATAAAAGGACACTCTCAACACTTTCACTTTCACTTATAGTGAGGGCAGCCTGCTGCCATGTTGTAAGTGACCCTATGGAGAAGTCTAGCTGGCAGATGGCTAAGAACAGACTCCTGCTAATGAAGGCAAATGAGAGGCCCCAATCCAGCAATCTGAGATGGACTGAGTGGTGCTGACCATCACGTGAACGAGCTTAAATGCGGTTCCTCCCCTCCTTCAGATGAGACTCCCACCCAGATGACTTCTTGACTGCAGCCTCAGGAGAGATGTTGAGTCAGAGGAACCTCTCTAAGCTAGGCCCAAATTCTCTATCTTCAGACACTGAGAAAAATCAGTGTGAGTGGGGGCGATCTGTTACTTAGGAATAGAGAGCAAGTAACAAATCTCTTTCCCTAAATTACTTTGGTCTATTTTCTTGTCTGTTTCTAATTTCTTTGCAAAACTTAGAATTTTCTTCTATTACATATATGACAGAAATATTAATTTAGAAGTGTTAAACGAGAAAATATTTCTTCCATGTAAAAGAAGGACAGAATTATGCTGACCCAGCTGGTTGAGTTAAGGATCCTGGCTCCTCTGAGCTCACTCTTTTGGATGTAGCCATCTTCTTCAGATGGTGCAACATAAATTCCACCAGGCAAAAAAGTAGTGAAAAGGCTGAGGAAAGTGGCCCTTATTTTAACAATATTAAATAACATTTTATCCGAGTACACTGACTAGATATTTTCCACGTATCTGGAAGGGAGCCTGGAATAGGTTTTAGAGCTGGCCCTATTGCCTGTTTTTATAGATAACATTTTATTGGAACACAGTCGTACCAATCATTTATTTATTTTGTTTCTATGGATGCTTTCATGTTTTAATGGCATAAATGAATAGAGACAAAGATTTTATGCCCTATAAACCTAAGAAATTTATTAGCCGAACATTACAGAAAGTGTTTCTCAATCTATGCTATAAAAGAGGATGGAATAGACATGGGAAGATAACTTAAAAAGCCAGAACAAGAAAGCAGAACAGGAATGGGAACACCTGAGATTTTATGTATTTGAAATAATAAAAGTGTAGAAGTTTTAAGGAGGCAAAGAGGAAGACATAGAAGGAATTAACTGGAGCAGTTAATTATTGCACCAATTGTACTGTGATAAGCACACATCTATGGAACATCTGTGATATATAATAATGAGCAGTAGTTTAGCTCATGGAACTGTGAGTTGGGTGGGATCCAGATGACACAGGCCAGCCTCTGCTGGGCTTTCCTGATGGTTCCAGTTGGGCCCACTCACGTCTGCACCGCCCTAGTGTCTGATGTTCTAGCCTGGGCATGACTGATGTTGGTACTCCTTTCTACTGTCCATTTATGATAACCACAGGCTGGGCTGAGAATATTATTCACACAGTAATAATAAATCAGAAAAAGAAAAAAAACAAGCAGAAATATATAAGACCTCCTGAAGCCTAAGATTAAAATTGGCATAATGTTATTCCATCTTTATTCTGTTGGTTAAATCAAGTCAAAAGGAAAAACTCAAGGCCAAGTAGCAGGGAAGTACACTACACAAATAGAAAGGGTGTTGTAGCATGGGGGATGGAAATAATTGGGTGCAGGATTAATAAAACAGTTCCCAACTCTAACTTAATCAGTCTTTTTAAAAACAAATTTATATGGTGTACAGATGTTTAGGTTAAACTGTTTTCAATTCTAAGGTAAAGTTCAAGTTGCAGTAGTGTGTATTCGTGTATACCATCTAACATCAGTCTTAATCTTGGTGAGTGGACTCCATTCCATCCGGCTATCTGAGGAAGTGAGAACCTTGTCTGAAGAGTTCACGTGCGGCAGGTGAGGAGAGTGGACTTAGAACTCACGAAGCTTCCCTGGAGAACCCTCCTCGATCCAGGAGTTTGGACTGTTTCTAACTCTGCTGCAGCCACATTGATGCATTGGCTTTAAGTATGGTTTATATGTGGTATATGTTCATCTGGAAAATCCTTAGATTTCCTGGCCTTCAAAAGCAGCCACAAATCTTTCCCTATTATGAAGCTGAATGCAGTGCAGGTGGTGGTGTCCAGGCAGAGCTGGGGGAGGGGAATGAGGTATGACCTATCATGATTTCAATTGTTCTCTTACATCTTTTGATATGAATAATGAACATTTACTGGCAATGTACATGCATAACTTCAATTTCCTATTCTATCAGGTAAGAATATTAAGTGCATAACTTCAATTTCCTATTCTATCAGGTGAGAATATTAAGTATTCTTAATATTCTTAAGTCTCTGTATTAAGTCTCTGTTATTAAAAAAAATACTTCTAGTACTATCATATATTTTCCCAATCTGGAACCTTGATAGCCCTTGTCTTGTAGCCTCATATCCCACTGTGCTGCCTCCATCATCACACGTCTGTCTTTCCCTTGTTGAGTCTGTCCTCACGTGGCGTTTTCCACTTCTTCTGAGGACCCCAGTCTTACTGGGTTAAAGGCCCATCCTACTCCACTATTATCTCATTTTAACTAGTTTCATGTATAATGACCCATTTCCAAATAAAGTCACATTCACAGGTGCTGGGGGTTTAGGACTTCAGCTTATCTTTTTGGCAGACACCTTCAACCCTTAATGGGAATGCCGGGAAATCAATATTTTTCCTCTATCATTTTTCACACTTTTATTTATTTTTTTTGGGGGGGGTGTGTGAGAATACCAGTTTATTAGAGATATACGTATTAGATAAATGCACATTAAAACCACCCTGAGATAACATCCAACTCCAGAGAGAATGGCCCACATCACAAAATCCCAAAATTGCAGATGCTGGCGCCGATGAGGAGAAAAAGGAACACCCCCACACTACTGGTGGGACTGCAAACTAATAGTCCTTTAAAAAGAGAGTTTCAGGTCAAGTAATCTCCTTTCACATTCTAATAGATCATGGCCCTAATGTTGTTTTTCACCAGCAATTTTATAGTTTGGAGAGTTTGTTTTAATTGAAAGAAAATGGAAAAATACCATGGTGTGTCCATGCACGAGCACACACCAGAATCTAGCACGCAGCTTGAGGCATGCAGGGCACGCATGGGAACAGAAAAGAAGAATATTTAAGACGTGTCAAGCCCACCACAACTCGCAGAGGCTTGTATACTGCCTTGTTCTTGAGGTCAGCTGCTAAACCGCTTACAAGAGTTTGTTTGCACAAAGATTAATTTAGAGATTAACCAGGTGACTTTGTAAAAGCCCATGAAAAGGACTTTTCACGAAAGCTCATAAAAGATATTTGTGGCTGGTTGTTAATGTTTATGAAACTCTGTATGGGTGTGTTTTATGACAGTTCCAGCTCTTTAGGAATAGATTTTCATGATCCCTTAGCTTTCTTCTTCTTAAGATTTTATTATCAAAGTGACTTAATGCACAAAAGATGAACAAATATTTTAGGGTTGCAGCCGCCTGTTGTTGGATGTCTGCTACGTGACGTATTAAACACCTGGCCAAAGTAATGGAAGTGGAGTCTCAGTCCTCCCAACGACTATAAACCAAGGAATGACTGAGTCTCATATGTGCTCAGAACGCAAATGAAAACCAAAGATTTACAACACGAATTTTCTTCCAATTATTATACATTTCTCCTCTTGGGGGAAAACAGGCATGGGTTTGAAGGGGGGAAAGAGGAGGCACAACTCTCATGTAAGAGGAGGCACTCGCTCATACTTGGGGGGCACAGATCGCCTCAGTTGTTCTCTGGGGACAAGTGTTTTATATGCTCATCTCATTTTTACCTATAAGGAAATTCTCCTACTGTTCTCATTTTATGGAAGAATAAATTGAGGGTTCTGCAGTTAAGTCGTTTGCCTCCGATTACACAAGTAGTAGAAAATGGAGCAAGAATTTGCACTGAAATTTGTTAGGTTCAAAGTCCTGAGCAATTTTTTCTTGGTGCTGCGTGTGTGTGTGTGTGTGTGTGTGTGTGTGTGTGTGTAGTAAGAGGCAGAGGCAATAATTATCCCCCCAAGAAAGGCCATTGGGCAGGAATGTTATTATTAGGACACAACATTATCTTGTTTATTTCTTGTGCTGCTGATTCTTTCCTCAGATGAGTCCATATGAAATTGAGGTGTTTAAAAGCATGAGTCTGTTAAATTGGATAAAAATGCCTGGGTGGAGAGTTAAAGGTATGTCTGGGCATTTGTACTAGTGAGGGTTCTCCAGAGAAAGAGAAATACTAGAGTAGCGATAATGAGAGAGATACAGAGAGAATACAGGATTGACAGAATTGGCTCAGGGATCACACAGTCTGACAAGTCCCAGGGATGTGCACGCGGCGGTTCTTTGACAGCCAGTTATGCGGTTCCAGTCAGAATCTGAAAGCCAAAGAGCCAGGATGGCTGACACTGCAGTTCTGGTGCAAAAGCTGGCAGACTTGAGAACTAGGAATAGCCCATATTCTGTTTGTGTTTAAAGGCGGGAAAAACCTGATATCCTCACGTAAAGGCCATCAAACAGGAGGAATTGTCTTTCACCAAAGGCGGGCCAGCCTTTCTGTTCTATTCAGGACTTTAATGGATTTGATGAGGCCCACCCACAATCTGTTTTACTTAGTCTACCCATTTACATAAAATTATTCAGAAACACCTCATATAATGTTTCCCCAATAATATTCCTAGGTACCTCATAGCCCAGTCAAGTTGACACATGCTATGATTCAAATTCCCCCAAATACATATTTTATACTCCTAACCCCTCAAAATGATAATATTATAAGGTGAAGCCCCTTAGGAGGTAATTAGGCCATAAGGGTGGACTCTAATAAATAGGATTAATGCCCTTACATACCAGCTCAAAGGGACTAGGTTCATTCCTCCTACCAATGAGACGCAGCTCAAAGTCACATTTCAAAGTAAGGAAATGAGTCCTCACAAGACCCTAAAATCGACCTAAACCTTGATCTTGGACTTGCCAGCTCAGAACGATGAGACATAAATTTATGTTGTTTATGACCTACCCAGTCTAAAGTCTTTTGTCATTCCATTTGTTAAAATGAATTAATCTACTTTGGACTTAAAGGAAAAAAATATTTATAACTTGAAAATTAAGAAAAAAATTTAAAGCTATTTCTGTCACAACGCTCTCTTTTCCCCTTCACATTTAATTAGAGTTCTCTGAAATTCTCTGTAAGATCATATCCTACTGTTTCTTCCCACATTCTGATGTTCTAAAAATGCCAACACACTCATATTCCCTGAACACCCCCTGTAACCATGCACTCATACGCCCCCAGACCTTTGATCACAGGGTGCCCAGTGCATAAAGTGACCTTCCCTGCCCCCTTCTCTTTATGAAAAAACCCTGATGGATCTTCAAAAGCTAATAAATATATCACCTCTTCTGGGAAGCCTTTCCTGTGTCCTTGACCAACAGAATTGCCCAGTCCCTCTGCTTGATCAGAGAATACCGTTCACAACACTAGCACGGTGTCCTGACTCCTCACTTACAGTCAGGTGCATTATCCACTTTTTACAACCTGTCAATCAGTAACAGGTGCACTGGCTGCTCCAGCTCCCCCAGCAACTTTCCCCCAGTGCCTTCTCACTTTGTTCCCAACATGCTTTTCTTGACCCATGTCTCTGCCTGTTCTTGCCTTTTGGTTCTGTTTTTCTTTTGGTTCATTTTGTACTTCCCTTTGTTCCTACTCATCTGGACTTCTGAGGCTCCCTAAAGAACCATTATTTTCTCTATTGATGCTCTATTCTGAATGGCTTTGAGCAAGACCATCCTGGACGGCCAAATTCCTAGCAAGTTCTTCATCTTTGAGTGTGTGTATCCATTCACTGAGAACCCCTCTGTCTACCTCAGTCATTACTTTGTCCTGTTATATGGTGAACTCTTCTGGTGTACAATTTATATCTTATTCATTTTCGTGTCTCTCGTGATTTCCTATGCCTATCATCATTTATATGCTTAATAAATATGTGTAGCATGAATTGAATTAAATGTATTTTTATCTTGAGCGTTCTCTTTGCTCTTTTCAACTTCTAAGTTTTTGCTATCCTGTAAGTGCTAATTCTAACCCTGGTTTTCTTGGATTTCCATGGCTTGAGGAGATTTGTTCTTCACTGGACTCCTGATTCTCATAGAAGTAAATTTTATCAGTAGGAATGTGATCATATGCTTTTTCCGCTGAGTTGGGCAGCTCCATGAGCAATCATTGTTTTGCTTTTTTCTTATGCTTCTATAGTGCTGAAGAGAGCATGCTTTAAATACCACTTTTGTGCTGAAAGATTGGTTCTAACGTGCTTTCTGTAACTGTACTGTGCTGGCTGCAGAAAAGCCACAGTAATAACTGGAATCAAACACTTGTTACGTTCTTACTATTTCTGTCTGCTTTGTAGACATTCACGAGTATCTCTGAGAGCAAGGGCAATAGTTAATCATCTCTGTAAAATTAGCATCTCACACATGCCTGGAGCTGAACAGTGACTGGGTCAGTATTGAATAAAGAAATGATTTATATGTTATGATAATCTTCTACTGCCTCTTAATTACTTTATAAAGAGGGAAGATAATTCGCGTTCATTGAAAATCTACTTTGTGGAAAGCATCGCGTGCTTTATATTCTGGTTTCTCACTCAAAGCCTAGGGAAGGTTATCTAACATTTCTTGGCCTCAGTTTCATCATCTGCAAAGTAGGAGCAACAATTGAATTTATAAATGCAAAAGCACTGGATTGTAAATTTTATGATGTGAATTATATGTTGATAAATCTGTTATTAATTGTGTAAAAAGTACATGGATATGATGAAAACAGTACTTTCATTTTGAGTAAATAAACCAAATAGGGAAAAGGGATGACATACATTCTCCATGTATAAAATGCAGTTTGGGGGCTGACATTGCTACCACATTTTCCCCAGTCACCTAGGCTCCAAAACGGTCATCCTTAGTTTTTTTCTTTCCTGAATTTCGCGTATTAGTCACTGCCAGGCCTTAGCAATTCTGCAGTCACTATTTCTTTTCAGCAAAATTCTTTTTATTTATATACCATTTTCATTCAAGTCTAGTCCCTCATGTTTTTTCCAGACTATTCTAGTAACTCACAGTAACTCTTGTGTCTCTTCTTTTGTATAATTCTGTAAGGGGCTGTTAGGTTATACATCTTCAGATGAAAGACCTATACCCAGGGTAGCAATAAAGTTTATGTTCAGTTTAAAATAGTGTGCAATTTTAAATTTCACACAAACTTTATGGCCACCATGCACACACACACACACACACACACACACACAGAGATAAATGGAATGACATGATTGTATTTGGGGAACTAATTCAAACATTCTCTCAGTCTGCTCTTTACTTCTGAGTTTTGTAATGAGAGATCAGTACAGAATGGTGCTTCCCTTTCAGAAGGCTTCCTATTTGCATTATTTACAGCCGCATCACCTGTGTATGATGCTGACTTCCTTTTCCAAAGGATGGGTACATTGTCTGCTAGGGTGTCCTCTTTCTGTTAATATTTGATGAGGGAGTAGCCTCTATATGAGGCCTCGGAGGCCAGTGGTTCTACACCAGTGCCAGTTTGTGTCCCAGTATTCAGCAGCCTAATTCCTATTCTATGCCAAGGGCAAGTTTGTTCCAGAGCTCAGACAGAACACTTAGTGCAGACACGTGCCAGGCGCATGAGGCATTGTTTTGTCCTTTGTGTCATGACTGGACTTTTTCTTCCATTGAAATAACACTGCAATGTAAATGTCTCTATTTGAAAAACTGGGTATGGTTTTAACTCTTCTCAGGCTGAAAGAGCCCAGAATTCTTTGGAATAGAGAGAGAAAAGTAAAGAACTCAGGGAAAACGTGTGATTATCGTGTGTCAGATGTGCGTGCAATACCATTTCTGACAGTTTTCATGAAAGCAGCAGATGATTCTCTCAACCATGTCTCCATCTAGAAGTGTTTTCATTTTTGATTTCGTGATTGGGTGTGTTGAATAAATTTGGTAAAGTGAGAAATGCTTTGTAATACTTCAGGAGAAAAATAGAAAAAGAGAACTAAAGTATAAATGGTTCTTACATGTCTTATGCTGAGCTGTGAAAAAAAATCAATGCTGTGAGATCACAGAACCAGGTGTGAAGGCTTTCAGTGGTTGTTAGGGTTTTCAGTTTGAGTGACAGAAGTGGTCAGTCAGGAGGCATATGTTTCTTTTCTTCATTTAAAGCATATATGTTGCCCTGAAGACAGTAACCCCATCTGGAGCTCTAGGACAGTCACCAAGGAAAATTGCTCTGATCATAGCATTTAAATAGGTGAAATGATTTTTTTCTGCAAGGAAAAATAGTATTCCCTGAAAGAAATGCCATGAAGTTGGCTTTTTAGTAAATTATAACTCACTGACCCACTGCCTTGAATATCAGAGGTAGATACACTTTCGAATACGTATACATGCATATATATTAGAATATAAGACTGTGGTTTGATTTTTTTTTATTTACAAAGATCTGAGAATAAGCAGTTATTAAGGGCTTATATTCTGGATCAATGCCTTGCATACATTATATCTACTCCTTGTTGCAGAAATTCATTTTCTTGCTCATCAAGCATGGATTGATAACTTCACTGCCCTGTTTTTAAGATGATTACAAATTGAAACTTGCCTTCCATAAGTTTAAAAATCTATTGGGAAATGGAGAAGAAAAAGCTGTACTCATTACAATATTATTATGGATTTTATTATTCTACATCTCACAATAACTGTGTGAGAGCAGTTTGTGATTTGCTTTTTTATGTGCAGATTAGAAACATAAAAGTGAAAGGACTCACCCATGGTCACACATTGAATGTGTTTTGCAGCCAGAATTCGAGCCCCAGCACATCTGATTTCATAATCATGAGCTCTCTGCTAGATATGGTGGCTCTGTGATGGGTCCAAGAGGAAGCAGCCTGTGAAGTCATAAAATAAATCACTTTTGACTTTTAGGAGCTTGTAGGTCTCAGCTAACAAGGCAGTCATAAATCTACAATTAATAGGGTGACCTATCTCACAATTAAAACCACAGTCCAATGTTGCATAGTGTGGTAGAATGAATATTTATGCCAGCCCCTAACAAATTTCATGTACTGAAAACTAATCTCCAAGGTGCTGATATTTAGAAGTGGGGGATTTGAGAGGTTATTAGGTAATGAGGGTAGAGCCCTCATTGGTAAAATTAGTGCCCTTAAAGAGAGATTCCAAAGAGCACCTTCACCCCCTCTGCCACAGCAAGATGATACTGTTTAATGTATCAGGAAGGAGGCCCTCACCAGACACCAAATCTGCTGGCCCCTTGACTTGAACTCCCGAGGCTCAGAACTGCAAGGAATAAATTTCTGTTGCTGCTACACCCTAGTCTAAAACATCCTATTCTGTTATAGCAGCTCAAAAGATCTAACATGCAAAGCACAAATCAACGGATAATGGTCACTTAATCTTTTTAATAAGCTAAATTTGAATGAATAGCAAGGGTTAGCAACTCAATATGAAAGGAGAAAGCTGAATGCAGCTACACATGAAGATTTAATGAGTATTTAATTGTGTATGCTGGATTCTATGTACTGTGTGAGGCATTTTCACATTTATTTTTTTTTTATTTATACAATCTATAAAAATATCAAGCCTCCTAATACAACCATGAGGGAGAACCCTTTCACTGCATAATAAACATGTGGATTTGTGGTATGTCACAATGGATTTTGGAATAGAGGAACACAGATTTCAATTTTGGCTCAGGCTTTTGTTAGCTATGAAGCTTTAGATAAATTCATTCCTAAAAGAGAACACTCAGTCATGAATGGACTTGCAAAGAAATTTTATGTATTGTTTTCTGTAAGGTGCATCTAACCCAGGGAATAGCACTCCCTATTTTTTTAGACAGTTAATCTTATTTTTTTCATTTTAACTCTTTGCTAAAGATAAATTAAAACATTGTGTGTGATTTGTAGCCAATTTTTAAACCTGGTTCATTCCATTTTCTTCTGATTCTTCTATTATCTTTTGATTTTCACACTTCCTCCTTTTTTCACACTCCCTTCCCCATGCAGGATTTTGTCACTTACACATCTTGTCATTTTAACACCAGGAACACGTTAACTAGCTTTGCTCACCTGTGGGTAGAATTTGGTTTTTTATGTGAGAAAAAGAGAACAAGGAGGTAATGGGGAAGGAGATTTCCAATTATTTTCCCCCATCTCAAAATAGGCCAAGTGCTTATATAGCACATGATAACTTTGAAAGAAATAGCAATAAAAATAAAAGCTTAATTAACCATGGAAATAACAAAATTCACTTTCAGCAGGAGGGGGGATAGACAGGAAGCTCTCTGGAAGTTCACAATAGGGAAAGGTTTCTATCTCCCCAAGAGGATATCTTTGTTTCTTAATGAGATCGTGGATCTGATTAATGTTCTACAAAAAGAATAGAGATTGAGGAACTATTCAACTTATTGCTATATTTAAGTACATGTTAAAGCATTTAAAAGTTAAAGAAATATATAGCCATTGAGAAATTCCCAATTGTGGGCCACACCATGAGTTCTTTGTTTCCGGATTTTCTCTCACTTAATCTTCCAAATTAGTATTTTATTTGCCATAATATAGATGAGGAGAATATGGCCCTGAGATGTTGACTTGGTAAATCACCTACCTCTCATATTTTGGATTAGGTTCAATAGAAACATCCTCTTAGATGCAGAGGTGTTGTAGAGGTTTCCCTGGGTACTCTTCTCGGGAGAGGGAGGGAAGAGGGAAAAGTTGGCCGGCAAAAGTTTCAACTGAGGCCTCAGCTGTTTGTGCAGGGAGATCTGGAGCAGGGATGGCCTTTCAAAGTTGTTCTAAATGAGACAAAGAGGCTGAGCAAATGTATATCCCGTTAGCTTGACATTGACCATGGGCTACTCTCTAAGAGAAGATATACCCTGAGGAGGTCATATCTAATGGCTGAGAGCACAGCCTCAATATTTCCAGCAGCTAGGGGATGGGATCATCAGTCCAAAGGAAGGGGGAAGGAACTGCTGGAGCTTCTGTCTGTCACATCTAATAGATAGGAGAACAAGAACTTGACTTCAAGTTGAAGATTATTTATTTTCCACCTTCATGGATGAACATTTCATTTTAATAACCTCTTTAGTCCTAAGGCAATACTTTTCAATTCCATTACAATACTGGTTGCACTTCTGAACAGGACATGATTTTGTTGAATCCTTATGCGAGTGTGATGCTCAGAGCTCTCAGCAGAAACTGGTTAGTTTTGAGATGGACACAACTGTCACCTTTTGCTTTGTATATCTTATGTGTATAAGATCCCATGAGCTTTGGAAATTTGGGATTTAATAAATTAATATACGTGCTTAAAATATCTTTCAGACTCTAAAGGCAATATTTGGAAGATTAGATTAATGGAGTGATTCTCGAGATAAAATTACGAGTTTGGAGTCTTGCTGAGGTTGTTCTTTTATACTTCAA
Source organism: Arctocebus calabarensis (assembly GCA_963573935.1). NCBI lineage: Eukaryota > Metazoa > Chordata > Mammalia > Primates > Lorisidae > Arctocebus > Arctocebus calabarensis. The sequence continues at coordinate 15,826 of CAUYON010191062.1, forward strand.
GTCCTTGGTTCTTTCTCCCTCCTAGTGCTGTTCATTCATTGTCTTCTTTGGGCATCTAGTAATGATTCAATCAGAGGAAAGAAGGGCCAGTCAATGGTCTCAAGTTCCTTACCCAAGATTCTGTAAGAGATTTTTTAAAAAACAACTCTTTCTCCTCTTTAAATGTAAAGGTTCTGAGGCAGTAGCTCTTTGCCAGGGCATAAGAATCTATAGCTTAATTTCACCAGGTGATTGTTGAGGTGCTAATCAGCTCAGGCACCACAGCCAGGTGTTCAGAACTGCTGGTCTAGTTAACCTCTAAAGACCGTTTCTAGGCATAACACAGTACCATAAAGCAGGGAATACTAATGCAGCGTTCATTCATTTTTCCTGGTGTTGTGAACAGGGTCTGACATAAACATGATATTTACTGAATATCTGTGAATGAGAAAAAATAAGTACAGTGCACCTCTTTGATTTAGCTGAGCCAAAATTTGGAAAGCTGGTGTGTTTGTACAGAAAGCACAATAGACATGGAGTTAGTAACACACATTGTCATTTGGATAAATGAATAAAATACGATTTCAGTGTAAGTTAATAGGATGTCATTGTATTTCATAGCAGACCAACTGGTATGTTATAAATCATGATACATATTTTGGTACTGAATGATTCTTACATTCTTAAGGAAAATATCTAGTTCCCTATAACTTCAATTCTTTCAAAAGTTACCACGTTCTATTGACTTTGTAATTTCCATGTCCGGATGTTTACTTTTATTTTTGTGAAAGTAATAGGTTCATCTTTTTACCTTTAATCCTATGTTTTTTCACTGCACTCTGACCTGAGCTCATGAAACACAGAACAGAGAACAGGGTAATATAAGAAAATTTACTCACACTTATTTCTATCCTCAAATAAGACAGCACAAAATCAGATTAAAATTACAGGTAGGAAAATAATAGTTGAGAAAAAGGGGGGATCTATTTGCAAATAAAAAGGCCAAAGTATTTGTTATAGTTAAGGAGATATTTATTATACTTGAATGTAATTTTGATGCTTGTAGCACAGAAAAAGGGTCTATTTGTTGTCCACTGATAAGTTCTTAGTAGAAAGAGTGAGATTAGGGATTGTTGTTGTTAATATTATTCTCACAATGTCCTAAACTAAATTTTGAGCTTCCCCCCTTCATATTATGGGTTACGTAGGGGATGATGAAATTGTGACCAACCGATTTATCACACAGATATTCGCAGTAAATGCAGAAGCCAAATTCAAATAATTTTAAATGTACCTCTAGATAAAGGTCATATTTTTAAGCTTCATACAGAAAAGATGGCTCTCAGAGACCCATTGCTCTTTTACTCTGGATTTATAACTTTCTGATGTGTTAGCAAATTAAAATTAGCAAACTAAATCTTGAAGAATAAAAGGCCAGGAGATAAACCAAGATATGAGGTGGGAGATGATGAATCAGAGCATCCCTCTGTGAATAAGATGTCTAAGTTGAAAGCATTAAAAAATGTCAGTAGTTTCGTGAAAACATGAGCATTTTTTCCAGGGCATTCTCCCTGAGCTACGGAACTCGAATGTTCATGGCCAATATGGCATGATCATTAATTATAAATAGAAACATGATTATTGATGACAATGTAGAGCCGGAACAATAATCTACTATTAAAATATTGTTGCCCTCAATGTGGTAAAGCTGCCCAAACTTGTGCAATACTTATCTCTTAGAGACCCAGCTGCAGTCATGGGGTCAGAATTATGCTGGTCTCCTGTCTCAACTTAGTCACTCCTCAAAATGACAACCAAACTGCAGTCACATGATAATTTGAGAATGCTGTTACCCCATAGTACCCTTGATGCTCCATTCTCTCCAGAATGTATATATCATGAATTACACATTAGTGAGAAGGAGGATTGTGTTTGCACAGTTTGCAACATAATGTTTGCATGTTTTTTGGAATGGTTGTTGGGTAGAGAAATGATGGGAATTAGGAGATGTGCTGAACTCTTTGCATAAAACTACACTATTCTCATGTAAATTAATTACTTTGGGTTAGCTTTGAAGGTGGCCTATCCTGTATATGGGGGCTTACTTCAACTCTCTCAGGGTATTTTTGGCCTGGTAACCATTTCTGTTCCCTTTCTCTCATCACCTGTGGCTGACCTTTCCTAGAGAATGGGTCACCTCAGATTTCTGATCTCTGCATTTGCTACCGCATCACACTTCCCCTGCAGAATTGATGAAACAAATCCAGATTTCCAAGAGTTAAGTCTCGGGATAGTGCAACCTTCCTGAGAAACACCAAGCCTGGTAAGAACCAGACTACCCAAAGGGTGAGTTTAATCTGTAATAATTACATAGTATAGGTTGTTGATATCATTATAAAACATTTTTAGATGAGCAAAACTGACATCCCTAATGAACTATTGTTTATGAATCACAACTCAAATTTTTGGTCTTAAGTATCTCTACATATCAGTTTTTTAAAAATTATTCTGTAAATGACATACATTCTAGAGCAACATTAAATATTTAAGAAGCAAAATGCATTATCCTTATTCAGACTTCTCTAATGCTGTTTGTCTTTAATTTTTCCAGAAAATTGCTACATAACTGTGAATAGGTCATGAAGCCCAGCCTTGGGAATTAATGCTCAGGTGGAGAAAAACACCTATGAACATATCACATAAAGAGAAGGATGCAGTTATTGAAGTTGATGATAAGATACAAAGAAGATATTATACAAGCACAGAGAAAGGTAGCCATAGAAGGTCTAACAAATAAATTCATGAACTCTTCCCAGAAAAAATGGCACATACCTCATTGTTAAATATCATTATGGTCACCTTCAAAGTACTCCTCGTGGGAAGTCATGCACCGGTGTCAGCATCTGGTCTACTGTTCAAATAATTTTGGAACTCCTTTTCTGGAATGACCATCAGAGCTGTCATTATACAGCACACAAAAACACGCAACAATAATGAATGCAGTTTTGCAAGACACCAGCACACATCCACACAAACACAGCTGCTGGACACTGATATCCCGAGGCTATGAAACCTCGCCAAGTGTCTGATTAGTGCATGGTGGCAATTTCACGAACTTAATTGTCAGACATTTTCTGATGGTCATTCCAGAAAAAAGTGTTCTAAAATTGCTTTGAAGTGTGGACGAGGTGCTAACATTAGTGTACAGCTTCCCAAGGGGAGTGTTACGAAGGTGACTGAATAACATTCATCAATGAGGTATGTGACACTTTTTTCTAGGTTGAGTTCACAAATTTAATGGTCAGAACTTGCACCTATCTCTGTGGAGTCTAGGAAAGCTTCCTGGGCAAGAACATGAACAGCTTAAGTATAATGTTCTATAGCTGCCTCATCATAGCCCTTATCACACCACACTGTATTTGTCTTTGTAAAGGTTCAGCTACTCCAAGCATAGAGCTACTCCAGGGGGAGAATTGTTGTGTCTTGTTCTTCATCCTTGGTCAAGCTTCTTATAGCAACTGATATATTGTCTATATACTAAAAAATTTGTTAAAATAATAAAAGGTGGGGGGAAAGAGAAAGGATGGAAGAAAGAGAGTTGAATTAGAGTTCCCCAGAAGAAGGGAAGAGTGAGTGGCCAATTCATTTCAGCTCTGGAAGGATAATGGGTAAAAGACTGAAGACCCATTGGACTCCAGGGTCCACAATGGACATGCTGAGAGCTTGGCATATACCAGTGAAGTAGCAAAGAATCAAGATACAGGGTTTAGTAGAGCATGACCTTGGAAGATCATTTAAATTGTGCTGAGAAAATGTGTTGTGCTGCAGGAGAGGAGACTGATGTACTCTTCAACTCTGAGTCTGCTCTACTTTTACTCTGGGAAAGCATAATGATCTCTCGAGATTGAATTTATTATAAAATACGGTGATATTATAACCTAAATGTTTAAGTAAGGGATAGGGTGATTGATTTGATACAAGGTTGAATATATGGTGTTGATATGCCGTAAAGAATACATAGATGAAAAGAACATGCCAGTGACGGGGTGAATATGCCCTTCCATTTCACATGGCTATGGAGGGAAAAATAACTCTGTTTCTGCCCAGTACTAGTTGATCCATGTCTTCAGGTGGTGTGTGCCTGCAAGAGGAATGTACAGTTCCCAGGTTCCAGAATGGCAGGGATTGAGAGTTCATGAGTCCTGCTGAGGACTTCCCTTGGGAGTTCAGCAAAATCAACCTCCCCTCAGACCTTGCCTTTTGCCTTATCTACATTGAGAAGTCAACTTCCTCTAACGCATTTCTCTCATTCAAAGTAAAAATGCCTTTGGAAAAACTATATTTGTAATATTCTGCCTTTTTGACATAGTCATACAATGACTACAGATAAATTTGAAAGAAAAAAATAAAAAGTTGTTTACTATCAGAGAAGAAGAACAACTGTCCTTTGGGTTCTCCCTTTATAGAGAAACATTTGTGGGAAACAAGGCAGGTTGCACAGTGAAATCCCATCGCAAGCATAATAACTGACCTTCTGATGTGTAAAATAATGACAATCTCCTGGAGAAGACAACTTGTCTGTTCAGTGATTTATTGACTATAGAGGTAAAATGAAGGATACCTAGTAGATTTCCAGCTTTTTAGTTAAATAACTTGGTAGTTCTATTTACCAAGCAATAAAAATAGAAACAAGAAAATATCTGGGGACTATCATGTTTAAGATAGATTGAACTTGAGCCCTTGTGAGATTCCTAGTGAATAGGGACATCTGTTGGATTTTGAGTTTAAAAATCTGGTGATTAGGAGAAAGTCAGATTCTTTGGGAGGAAGTGAGAATGCACGGAGATTGCATCTGAGGCTAGCAAGCAGAAAAGAGCCAAGTAGCTTATGCCGTGGAAGATAGATGGCATAACTGATAAAACTCAAACTCCGGCATTTGGCTTCAAGCAAAGCACCTACAACCTCCCTGTGTGGAGAGGCACGCATGGATTTATGACTGATACCAAGCATTCTTGGTATTAACCTGGTTGTTTCCCTTCGTTGATTTTTGAAGATATCTCCCTGCTTACGGCCTTCTGTTTTCCTAAGAACAAAATTCTCCATTTCAAAGAAGGAAAAGAAGAAAAAGATGAAAGAAGAAGAAAAAAGAAGAAATATGTGGAAAATAGAAATCGTGCAAATTTATAGCTTACAATATACAATCATTTTCTTTCTATCTTTAAATTTTTCATATTACATTTACTCTATACTTAAGAAATTGTATCAAAATCCAGGAACATCAGTAACCTTAAGTGGACTAATAAATATTACTTGTTTGGGTCACACTTTTCCCCCAGTTTTACCACTAATTTTATTCATTCACTGGCTGATTCCTTTTAGAGAAAATTCAATTTCATTCAGATCCTTGTTCTGTTTGTCAATGTTATTTTATAATGCTATTATGAGATACAGCTTTAAGTGTTTATTAAAGATTTAAAAACACACAGATTGGTATAATTTAATTGAAAAATGTTAGCATTTCTCTATAAAATTAGTGAACTCCTGCCAGTGATTTGTTTTCTAAAATTGCTTTGGGGGAAAAAAAAGAAAGCATTTTTATTTTCCTTGCAATGCTATAATTTAAAGTCAGCACAGTGTATATGTGATCTAATTTGTAATAGTCTGTCACTACTGGCGGAAAAGAAAATTAAAGGAACAAATTTATTTCAAAGAATGAAATGTGAGATTTCCCCTCCCTCCATAGAAATAACATAAAGTTCTAGAGATGCTTTAATATCGTTTTCATATTTCTGCCACAATGACAGAAATGTACCATCAGGGAGGAACTTTATCTCTTCACAACATCTGCAATGAAAACTCAATCCCTCCCAATTGAATGTTTTATATTCCATACCTCATCATTCTATGCTTTGTGGATATGACTTGTTAAAACCTTCAACTTGTCTCTGTGGCCATTCTCCCCATGGTTTTCCGCAGGTCACTGCTCTCCTGGGGAAGAGCTGAATATGCATCTTCTCATGTTTTGGAGTCAAGAGGTCAGGAGATCACAGAATATTGCTCTATCTCATGAATTTATGGACATAATTCTCCAGACAGAAATTAAAACTGAAGTTAAGGTTTTAAATAGCGAACTTCAGTAAGCCTCTTTACATTATCAAGGATGAACTATTAATAGATGGAGGAAAATGAAGATGCAGCCTGCTTGTCTGGCTCTGGCAGTAATTAACTGCTTACATGGGTCAATATATATTCAGTGCTTGAGATAATTGGAAAGATACTGAGACCTTCTCTCTGGTCTTTCTTCACAAATATCCCCAGATAGCTGCCGAAAGACGGGTATAAATGTGTCTGTTTCTTTTACCTTTAATCAAATTGAAGAGAAATATGTTTATGAACATGGTTTGAAGAACCAGTGAATTAGGGTCCAATTCATCCTAAAAAATGGTATTTTTCTCCCTAAACATGTCTTTCCTTAGTATCCTAAAAGATTATTTATTGATTTTGGGGTCCAAAGCCATGTTAACTGTTTTCTTTTTAATGCAATGTGTCTCTGGTTTAATAATGCCAATTCTAGCCAAATTAATCTATTTTTTAAAATACCATTTTTAATTATCCAGAAAGTCATAGACAATACCTCCAAAATACTTTGACAACTTTTCCCATCTCTATTTCTAGAGTGCTAGAGCTCACCATCTCTCACTTAAGTAAAATGCAATATTTTTCTCACTATTTCGCATTTTGCAGAACTTTGAAAGGAAGTGGAGACCATTATTTAAAGCAAATAGCTCAGGCATGGAAAACCAAACAACACATATACTCTCTAATAAATTAGAACAAACCAATGGGCACACACAAGTACACAGGGAAAAGTAAAAGCCATTGGAAGTCAAGTAAGGTGTGGGTGGTCAGGGAAGGGAGAAAACCTACCTAAGGGGTATAGTGAACACTATTTGGGCGATGAGCACATTTAGAGCCCTGACTCAAGACATGTATCAAAAACATGTGTACTCTTTAATATTTTGAAATTTTAGAAAAAAACAGCAAAAAGAAAGGAAATGGTATTTGAACTAGGTTCAACTGCTAGGTTTCTAACTTTTGTGGCAAAAGGTGTGATGCTGGTGCTTTGTGAGAGAGAGAGGACAATGGAAGAACAAGTGTGGAAAGGTGTGCCAATTAAACTTATGTTTCCATAATTAAATTTGGTGCATCTCTTAGATTTCCAAGTGAATATGTCAAGTAGACAATTGGATACATAAGGTCAAGTTGGAATATAAGCATGAGTAATTTCAGCATATAAATAATATTTAAAGCTTGAGTATTATAGGCTCTTACTTAGGGAGTAAAAATAGAAGAAAAGTGAAGTAGCAGTTCTGAGGTTATTGGCTCTTCATAGGATTAGAAAATGCAGTGGAAGGAAATAAGATATCTAAAAGCCTTGTATACATACAAAAAATCTTGTCCAGAGGTGTTCGTGATTACATTATATTTTATCCTAACCAAAACTGAAAGCAACTTAAACATAACATGCAGTCAATCTTAATTTTTAAAATTTGAATAGAGTAGGGAGGCACAAGTGATTTTTTGATATGTGGATGAATTGCATAGTGGTGAAGTCAGAGATTTTTAGGGTAGTATATATTATACTCAACTGGTAATTTGTGGTCTCTCACCCTCCTTTTACCCTCCCCACTTCTGAGTCTCCAAAGTCTAACACATCACTGTGTATTACCAACCAAATATACTATACCCATTCCTTAACTCTCCCACTTATGAGTAAATACATATCGTATTTGTTTTTCAGTTCCCAAGATACTTCACTTAGGGCAATGGCTCCCAGATCCATCCACGTTACTTTTTTTTGACTAAGTAGTATTTCATGGACCACATATATACCATTTTCTTTATCCTCTCATCAGCTTATGGGCACTTAAGTTGATTCTGTATCTGCAATTGCAGATTGTGCTATGATGAACACAGGAGTACATGTGTCTTCTTAATATAATGACTTCTTTTCCTTTGGGTAGATATATGATAGTGAACTGCTGTATTGAATGGTAGGTCTGCTTTAGTTGTCTGTAGAAAACATCTACATACTGTTTTCCATAGAGATTGCACTAATTTACATCCCAACTACAGTATATAAACATTCCCTTCTCACTACATGTGCACCAATGGCTATTATTTTGGGATGGGGTTGAAACACATTCTTCTTAGTAAAGTATCACAAGAATAAAAAAGAAAGTATTGAATGTTCTCAATACTAATATGAAACCAATATTCAGACAAATACATGATTGGGCAGTGCCTGTGACTCAAAGGAGTAGGGTGCTGGTCCCATATACTGGAGGTGGTGGGTTCAAACCCAGCCCCAGCAAAAAACTGCAAAACAAAACAAAACAAAACAAAAATCAACTGCATGACCACATGAAAGAAAAATACAAATATTGTCTAGCAAAGGGGAGGGGAAAGGAGGGAGAGAGAAGGGTGATGACGCGATCTCACCTAACATGTACAATGTGAGAGTGTTCAGCACACTCTTTGGGTGAAGGGCTCAACTACAACTTGAAATTTACCTTAGAAATGAAAACTATGAAAACTAACCTAAACCTCTGTACCCTGATATTAATCTGAAAATTTAAAAATCTTTCTTTTTTTTTTGACTTTTTAATTATAGTCATTCTGATACCTTCTTATGGTTTTGGTTTACATTTCCATGATGATAATTGATGTGTCCTTTACTCATTTTTTAATGGGGTCATTTGTTTTTTTCTTGCTGATTTGTTAGAGATCCTTGTAGATTCTAGATATTAGTGATTTGTCAGATGTATAGTTTGTAAACATTTTCTCCCTTTCTATAGATTGCCTATTACATTGACCTAGGCAAAGAATTTATGACTAAGATGTCAAAAGGAAATATAAGATAAACAAAGATAAATAAATGGGACTTAAGTAAAACAATTCTCCACAGTGAGGAAAATAACCAATAAACTTAAACCATATTTACCTGCAAATGAGTGCACTAATACAAATAGAGATTGAAATCAATGTTGCGTATTAGGTTGGACATTTCATGCAAATTAATATTGTTTTATAAAAAATTCATCTCCGTGCGGCACCTGTGGCTCAAAGGAGTAGGGCATCAGCCCCATACGCTGGAGGTGGTGGTTTCAAACCCAGCCGCGGCCAAAAGCTTCAAAAAAAAAATCATCTCTTAGAAATTATTACTATATGCTTGTCAGGCTTCATATACATTATAAACAGGAAGAAAATGCAACTTTAGAAGAGGGACGATCACTTGGTAAGGGGGCAGGGAATGAGAATATGGACCTTTGGAAGCTTTATTGTTAGTGTTATTTTTTCAAATATGAAGAAAACAGAAAATATTAGCACTTGTTCAATTTGTGAGTTGGATGTCCAAATATTTTTATGTTATTTATTACCTATGCTTCTTTATAATTAAATGTTTTTATAAAATGAAAATCCAATCTGTAAGAAATAAATCATCAGTAGTAAGTTATAATATTAAATAAACATCTATGATTGAAGATAAAAATCAGTCACTATGATATGGCATTAGACTATTTTTACTTGAATAAATAAATGCAATTAAAAAATAATTCTGGACTCAAAATATTAGAGGAGGATGCAACAGTTTGGATACGCTTTATTTATCTCCACCAAAAACTCATGTTGAAATTTGATCTTCAATGTGGCATTATTGGGAAGTGAGGCCTAATGAGAGATGCTAAGGTCATGAGGGCTCCACCCTCATGGGTGACTTGGTGCCATTTCATATTTGCCTGGGGCCTATTATTCTTATCTTTTAGCCTACTTCTATTCTTTGGAATGGGAGTGACTATCTAATGTCTGTTCCACCACTGTATCTTGTTAGTTACATAACTGGTTTTTGATTTGACCGGCTTATAGCTAAAAGGAATTTGCCTTGAGTCTCAACTGAGACTCTGGCCTTTTGAGCAGATTCTGAAACACGTTAAGATTCAGGTCTGTTGGGATAGAATGGTCAGATTTTGTATGTAAGAAAGACACAAGTTTGGGGGGAGGCAGGAGTGCAAAACTGTGGTTTCAGTATTTGTTTGTCCCCACCAAAACTCATGTTTGGCCCCCAGTGTGATGGTGTTGGAAGGTTGGACCTAACAGAAAGTATTTAGGTTATGAGAGGTCCTGTGACCTCATGAATGAGTTCTCTTTCTGGAGACACTAGGTTAGTTCTTGCAGGAATGAATTAGTTCACAAGAAAATATTTTGTTAAAAACCAGGGTGCCCCTCAGGTTTTGCCTCTTCACATATGTTTACTTCCCCCCTGACCTTCTCTGCCATGGTATGATGCAGCATGAAAGCTGGAAGCCAGATCCATGCCCTTGAAATTCTCAGAGTGCATAACCATGAGATAAATAATTTTTTTTTATAAATTATCCAACCACAGTTAATCTGTTAAAGCAACACAACATAGACTAAGACAGAGAATTACGTGATATGACCATTAATTTAAATTAGAAATCCAAGATTACACTATCAATTAAAAAAAAATGCAGTAACATTTTCATAAGTACTATGTCTTATATTACAGGGAATTAAAATGACATTATTTGGGGCATAATATCTCTTTTAGAGATACATATATATGCAAATGTATTCATAATATTTAAAAACTTTTGTATTTTATATCCTGATAAGATTCTTGCTAAAAATATTTGAAAATGATAAAATATGATATGCTCCCAATATAAATAATTGCTATTATAACATTTTATAATGTTATTTCAAATTATAAAGTTCAAAGTATAATGTTATAAACTGATTTCAAATTAAATATTTAAAAATAGGTGTTTAATTAGATAAATTCAGCCATGGACACATGATAGAACACTACACAACTCAGGAAAAAATTCACATGTGGAAATTCAAAGTGACAGAGATATATTAATATAATTATATTAATTAACATAAAAAAGCAAATATATCAACGTTAATTCAGAGTGAGAGAGGAAAAGTTAACCAGAATAATAGAAAGTTGAATATTTTAAGAACATAAATAAATATAATGGTAGTAATTAATGGTAATTATGCTTATTGTGGTGGTGAAATTATCAGCAATTTTAATTTTTATTCTTTGAGTTTCATTCTATTTTTAAGCTTTCTGAAATAAGCATGTTTTTTTATTAGTATGAGAGTGGGGAAATAAATGCTACTTAAAGCAAAATAAAACACTGCTAATGATGTATTTGCTAATGTATAAAACAGAAATTCATCTACTATTGATAAGAAACATAAAAAACAAAATTGACATGATATGTTATTTATACCAAAGAATGCTTAATTTAAAATATAGAGCAAAAAACTTTTATATATTATATATGGTTTACTATATTAAATATATATTTCATTGTGTTAGCATGAAATATATATTCATATATGTTTAATGGCATATTGTTTAAAATTTCATTGTGTTATATATAACATTATATATTTCTTGTGTTAGCATGAAATATTTATTTCATATATGTTTCATGGAATATTGTTTAAAATTCAAAAAAGGAATGAATGACAACATTGAGAATTAGAGTAAAATCATTATTATATTCATATTTGTAAAATCATGAAAACTTTACATGCTGTTGAATAGAACTTTCCAATAGAAATATCATAAAGCTCAAATACAAGCTCAAATACCATTTATTATATATAAATATATAATTTTCAATTCTCTATCAAGTACATTTATTAAAAATATAGAGACAGTTGTATTGTTAAATAATACACTTAACTAATCAACTATTTTCAATACATTATGGTTTAATATATGATTAATTCAAAATTACTACTAAGCTATTTTACGCTTTTCTCATTCTAAGCCTTTGAAATCTGGCATATATTTTACAGTTAAAGCACATCTCAACACAAAATAGCCACATTTGTGATTAAAACCATACCTAACTAGTGACTACAATATGGGGGGAAACTATGCTGCAGAGAATGTACTTCTTCTCTAGTTTATATCACATGCTATCAGAATACATATTCTCTTCAACAATATTTCATCGATTCTAAGACACTATTAAACCAAACATATGCCAATATCTCATGTTCTATTAAGAAATAAGACAATGACAATTTATAACATAATTCTAAAGACAACTGATTTTAGTGTCTCAAGATAATAGATGTTCCTACTTGAAAAAAATGTTTTATAAACAATAAAATCTTAAAGATATATTTTCTGAATATCTCCATTTGCAATTGATAGCAACCAATTTCACAGAAGCTTGACCAATAAAGAGAAATGTCTCTGGTCATGTGACTAGGAAACTCAGACGGGCTGGCTTCAGGCATGGCTGAAAGGAGAGATTCCAATGATATTACTGTGACTCAGCATCCCTACTCTTAGATTTTACTGGATAAATAAGATGGCTGATGTCACACCATCTCATGAGCTCCCAGTGCACATGCCTCTTTGGTGAGAGAATCTTTTCCAACAGTTGTAAAAGATAAATTCCAGAGCTATTCTGATTGGAGTTTAGTCTGTCACTGCGATCGTGATTTGAGATCCTCTCATTAGCCAAGTTTGGGCAATTGCCTCTCCTTGTAGAGCAGCTGATGGGAGTTACAGGCAGAATCTGCCCCTTCCAAATAGGGGGGTACTGGGTCTCCAAAAAGAGTCTGAGCACATAAAATATGTCTTAGCGGGAGTTATACTCTGTTAAATAGATTCTCAAAAATTCTTATCTTATTCTCTGCCCCTAATATTAGTTTAAAAACAAATACATTTATAAGATAGTAAAGAGAAATAAAATTTCATCTTACAAATGTCCACAACTATTAGAAGTTGAAAGAAGAACTTTCATACCTGCAGGGTCATTGAGAACATCAATTTTGTATATATTTAGACTATTTAGGAATAATGCCTCATCTTCATTATCAATCTTAATTCTTAAACATAGGAACACATTGAGTGCCTACGATCAATTTATAAACCAATAGTCTTGAACTAGTAACAATGTGAATATCACTTTTTTCCCTCTGTGGAGATTAGAAAAAAATGAGGCTATCGCTTCTCAGTCTTTTGGCTAAGATCAAGTGTAAAAATGAGGCTATAACCCAAGGTGTTAGTGAACTTAAATATTATTTTAAAAGGTATAGGTACATCAATTTGGAAATTTAATTAGTACGTATTGTTAAATGAAAAAACAATCCATAAAGTCAAACACAATTCTTCTTTAAAAAAATTGATTTTTTATTTTTTTTATTTTTTTTTTCAATTTTCACCACAAATTATGTTATTGAAATCGATCATTAGTTTAGACCACATACAAAGAAAAGTAAGACATTCAATTGCTGTAGTTTTCCTGTATTCCAAAGTAAACAATTCCTTTCAACACTCAAGATTTCAGTTTCTGAGAGGAATATATGAATTACTATTAGAGGCTGTTGGCTTATCAGTAGTTTGGTTCATTCAGGA